>JASSUY010027068.1:0-25799 GCA_032466535.1 Forpus xanthops | reverse complement strand
AGGGGGGATGGAATTAAAAGATTTTAAGGTCCTTTCCAACCCTAACCATTCTATGATTCTATGATACACCACTGAATAGTTACCACAATAAAAAGAAATACTCCTTCAAGCTCCCCCTACCTGAGCAGGAAGCATCCCCCAAGGGAGGAGGGGAGCAGGCAAATGATGGAGCTGAACACCTCTCCAGGGAGTAAGCCCCTTGCCCTCGTTCAAGTTGACCAGTCCACTGAAATACCAGGAGCCTCCCACACACAAAACTAAGAGATCCAGTCTTTGATGTTTTACAGTAGCACAAAGACAACATATAAAACAGATTCAAGAAACATTGCGGCAAAAGTGCCAGCATTTTAAGGAACTTTCCCTTTGGACATGAAGCCTTTTTTAGCCAAACCACTATGATTTTGTTTCAATGACTCATAGGAATGGATTCTGGATTAAGGTTTAAAAATGGGATATTTTCTCTTCTGCTCCTAGGTTCACCTCAAGACATGTGAATGAAAAAATAGCAGTAAGACTATTAGGCTGGACTTGCATTCACCAACAGAAACTAAATAGGGATCTACTAAATTTGTAAAGCTCAGCTGAAGTTGCAAATATATAATTCTGAAAATGCAACTCCCTCCTAAAGTCCGGCTGGACAAGGATCATAAAACTATAAAAAGACACTTTGTCCCTAAAGACTGTAAGAAGCTAATCATTAGCCACCCGTTTATACTGTTTACCTTTTTATTACATTATTCCAATATTTTTCCTTCACAGGGACCTACCCCTTATTTATACCATATGTGTAACAAAAAAGATCCACTGCCTCTAGGCAAAGTGCTTTTAAAGACAAAGACATTTGCCAGATTAAAAACAAACACACAAATAAAGTGTACATAAATTTGTGTTTGACTACTGTTGGGCATCTGGAATGGCACACATTTTCTTTGGAAAATTTTTCTTCCAGTTTTTTTATACAAATGACAGTAAAATATGTACCCAGCAGCAAACTGAGAGAACTAAATTTAAAATGCGCTTTCAGACCACTCTTTCATTTTTTTCTTTTTAACTTCACTTTTTCCAAGGCAAGAGGGGAGGAGGGAACTTGTACCAATGTTTTGAAGTACTGTAAGTTCTTTTGCCTTTTAACAGAAATATGTAAACAAGGTATATGACTGTAGGGTAATGTTCTAGTCACAAAGCATTCAAGAGCCAGAATGAAGCTATTTAAAGAATGGAGTATTCAATTCCTGAGGCCAGATGCTAGTATAAATATGAAACTATGTTCACACTGCAGATTAAATTATTTTTAGTTTCTGCATTTGAACTGCCAAAATTATTTGGGTTGGGTTTTTCTTTTACTGTACCACAGAACTTACGGGGCCACATTTTTAAGTATCTGAACAGAAGACTAAAATCACAAGTGGGAAAGGACTTTTTCAGCTATTTTCCCTGTGCAACAAAACTAGAAGCATATAGTGACAAACACTGTCACAAATAAGGGTCATTCAGGGAGTAAGGAAACTAAAAAAAAAAAAAAGATGGAGCTGAAACATTCAAGATTCTTTAAATAGATTTTTATAGTACCTTATCATTTAATTTCCAGCTCACAAAGCTTTTAATCTGGAAATACTCAGTGTGAAAGAAAAGTGGGGACTGGTTTTAAAATAATTAAAGAGAAAAGCATGCATTAAGATTGCATTATACCCTGTCTACTCGGTTTGCTATGAAAGCTCACATAGATATTGCTAAGAATATCAAGTTAAAGTCACTAACAGTTAACTAAAACAAATAATCAATAATCTCATGACCTTGTCATAGCAAAACTATGCACGAATTCAAGAGTGAAAGAGGTTGAAATAAACTGGCAGCAATCAAAGAAAACTCAGGCTCAGTGACTAGCAGGGTGAGGACCTATCGCTGACACACAGTAAAGCCTATAAGTCACCTACAAGGCTATCAAGGATCCCTTCTTCCTGATGACCATTTCATTGTTGTTGATTTTTTGGTCTTGTAATTATCTTCCATTCACTTCATTAGCTGACTAGAACAGAAGGTCCAGGATGTACCTCAAGGATGTGATTCATCTGCTGATATCAGGGGGTTAGTCTACCAAGACACAAAACCAGGAATCGTGTGGAGGGATGTCAACCAAGCCATACACCCTTCCCACTGCAAATGCCACAAATGCCCTGGAAGGCCCAGGTGTGCATCCAAGAGCATAAATCTGCAAGAAGAACGAGCAGAAAGAGTGCAGCTTGGGCATTCAAGAGAACTCCTGCAACACTAAGGAATGTGGAATTACTGAACAGACTTGCTCTGCACCATGCTGAACATGCATATTTTGTTGATGATTTACAAGAAGGATGAGGCCAGCAACACTGTACAGCTGGCTGGGGGAGAGAGGAAGGGGTCCTGCAGCAGTGGCTGTAACCCACCTAATATTGAGATGTGTGAACTGATGCTAAGTACCTGTGGAGACTGTCACTGCCCCAATTCAGGAAGGCATGGGACATCAGGCTTAATTACAAACAGGTGATGTGGGATATGCTGAAAGCTGAACATGCTCTTGAATATCACATCAGGTTCAGCCCCAATTCCTAATTAACTGTCCTTATCAGGCATGGATCTGGTATCACAACAGCAAAGCCTCCTTTTGGTGGACAGGTTGACAATCGCACCCTTCCCTGGGTATTTACAACATGCTTTTAAAATGCATTAGCCTGCACTTTAAAGAAACCTGGGACCAGAACATCTGGGTTTTGGTTGTTTTGTTTCTCAATAATAAAGACTAGAAAAAAAAAAAAAAAAAGATGCAGCTGTGGATAAAACAATCAGGAACACAGCATCGACCTTGTGATTCTTTACCTGTTTTCCCTTCACTAGCCTCATCCACAGGAGTAGTACAGGACATGGAGGAACTTGGAGGAAGATAAGAGGGAACATTTCCCAGTTTTTTCTTAAATTAGATTTTCAATTTGTTATAAGATCCTTGAATTGTGCAACATGTGTGGATCTATTCCACTCATGACACACACGCATAACTCCCCTTGGCACTAATGGGAATGACGAACGTGTTGTGAGAGGAGAATTGCCCCCTAAAACTGCAAGAGTGTGAACAAGGTTGTAAATATATCTCCAGGTTCTGGTAACATTAGAAACCAGCCCAGCAAATTTCTCATGGTTTATTACGATATCACCAAATCCCTTCTATGTATTTATAGCCTTGTAATCCACAATTATTCTGCGTCCATAAATGTTTTTGGCATCTGAATGTAGAACTGATACTATTATTTCACATATTATGTTACTGTCCATGAATGCTAAATTTATTCCAGCAGAGACTCCTGGAGTTCATTCATCAGATATTTTATGCTACTGTTCTTTTAATGATTCATTTATCCTTAGTAGTATTTGTATTCTGAAGTGTGGCGTCTCCAGCCGACAGCACAATGCTCTGCTGAATTATCTTTTTCTTTCACAGCATAACAAAACAGAGCACAGTCAAACTGAAGATGGCCTTTAGTACACTGTCAGAACAATACTGCTTACCAAGCATATCCAGACACATTTCTCAACCCACATGTAATGCTCTGGCTGTGAACATGCTCATAAAGTCATTAACCAGCATCTTAAAATGAGGGTGTGATACATATATTTAAATGTTTAGGAAAATCAAATGTGTGCTCTTCCAGAAGCTTATTTTAAATTTCAGCTTCTACATACATTAATTATGCAGCAGTGCATAGATGTAAAAAATCACCTTGATTTTTCACAAGCTGCTAAAATATACTCCTGCTAAAATAATGCACATTATCTATCACTAACAAAAGCTTCTTTATGGTGTTAACCATTTGTCCTTCACAATGTAACAGAGCAAGAGAGACCTGAGCTGAAGGTTTACAGAGCTGAGGATTGATGTCTACATGCAAATTATTACTAGTAGCAAAATTAAGAAGAAACTTACTTATTTTACAAGGTGCAGATTTTACTAAATTAAGTAAATATGCCACAATGCCCTCCAATAGAAAACCTACCCAATAAGTTACAATTTATGCTACATTTTTTAAATATATGCTTTCTCTATCACCCACTCCCACAAACTGCACTCATATTTATAGATATACTGGGTTTAACCCTTCTGTTCCCACATATCCTCATCAGTGCTCTCATCACGCTGGGATTACCAAGCCAGCAAAGATAAGCATGAACCAAATAAGATTAAGCAGTCGGAATACTGATACCAAGTCTTAAAACTCAGTTTAACAAGGACAAGGATGCCAGAACCACACTCTTCTCCAGTGTACCCATACAGCCCGTCTAGGTGCTCACAAAGGTGACACAAAAAGCTGTGGGAGAACCCCAAGGCTGCCTATGTTGAGAAGGCAGGTTTGCTACTGCCCACTCAGCTGCTGGAGCCAACTCTTCCCACACTGCTGCCCAACACCTTCTTTCTCTTTCTAGCCTACCCACCTCCCCTTGCCTGCCCAAGCAAAACTCTACATACTCCTGCTGAAGACCCCATAAATGCTGAGACACATACCTGTTCACTGGCATTACAGCCCCACACAGCCTGGGGGCAGCCCAGCTTTTGCTCCTGTTGGCCTGTCACAGAAAGTGATTTTGTGAACAAAAGGAGAAGGGGGAGAAAAAGTAAGTCTCCTCCTTCAATTGCAGATGCATAAGGGATGCTCTGACAAACTCCCATAGCACAAGATGGGTCACTGATAAGAAGATGAATACTGTATCTCAAAGAACAAGCACTAGGTTTTTTGCAACACAGCAGTCAGAATCAGACTAAGATATTTAGGAAGACAGACGATGACAGGCCAGGCATGCTGCAAGTGCACATGCAAACAAATGGCAAGTCACCTTTCAGGGTATGCGAGTAACAAAGAGCAACTCAGAAGAGCTACTTGGAAAGGAGGTGGTGAGTAAGTCTGGTCTGGCTTTTCTTCTCCCCACTGGAAAGGAACTGACACCTAGGTCTGGCCATGGTGTCACCAGCACCCACAGATCAGCTCAGCACTGCAGCACAGGTCACAAGCCAGAATGATTCATGGGCTGGTATGAAGACAGCTTCAACGACTAACGGAGCACTCAGAGTCAGTTAACTACAGGACTCCAAGTCCTGGGTTCCAGCAGAGCAGAATTACAACACAGGAAAGCAGCCAGGCGGGAGAAGGAGGATGTCCTCAAGGCCCACGCAACCATACCATGTTATATAGGTGTTCAGTGCACAGGTCATGGTATTCAGCCAATTTTTGGCTGGCTGCATGGAAAGGACACAATGCAGGAAAAAAGGCACCGATGATCTCTGAAGGACTGATGGCTCTAACTGTTAACCTTGGCACACAGAGGAGACTGACAATCACCTCCCTCCATGGTCCTGGGTAAGGGAAGCAGAGTACAAAACAACAGACACTGCAAACTGGGTCCCCCTGGGACCCAGAAACAATATGGGCAGGGACGGAAACTTGAGGGAAGGCTGGGGCGGAAAACAGCACTCTAAACCTGAAAGTTAAATAAGAATAAAAAAAAGTAAAAAAAAAAAAAAGTAGGCAGACATTGAGATAAAGTCAGATTCAGAGCTCAGCAGTGCTGCACCAGGAAGCACATGATTCCAGTTACTGGAACAAAACCTCATGGTCAGTGAGAATTAAACGCAAGATCCAACAGTGACTAGAAGGGAAAAAATCCTGGAGAGCAGACACATGTGGGTTATTACACAGCCTGGCAAGGTCAATCTCGGTGCTAAAAACAGACAAAAATAAAAAAAGCTGTCAAACATTTTTAAAGGGACACTGTCCCACACTGGCTGCTTTGACACTGTTTGTGAACGGCCCTTATTTTTTACCTACTTATTTTGCAATTATGGAGGCTACCCATTTTCCAATGAGAGGCTGCAACAAAACTTTTATTGATGGTGCAAACTTCTGCAGCTTCAGGAGAACGTGGGGCAGTTTCCTCTAGCTTCACAAGGCAGTAAAATTTAACTCTTCCTCTTCTCATTTTGCAGCAGTGGTTCCTTCTCTGATGTTTCTGAATATACCAGAACTGAAATTGCAAATGGCTGTGCTCTACATCAGCGACAAAGTGCCCTGTCATATCAATTCATAATTGAAAACGCTGACACAGTGACAACTGCTATCAGCACAATTCTGATAATCATGTTAGCTTGCTCCTGCTGCAGGAATCAGTGGGGGTGGGGAACAGGCACTGTGATTTACGGGCTATCTACAGAGAAGTTATGTGGGATTTTGTTTACATTTCTCACAGATCTTCAGCATTTCAAAGAACAAAATACCCACCTCCTCAATTCCCAGGGGCAACACTACTACCCCCTTTTATAAGAGCTCAAAGGCAGGTCAAAGTTTGAGAAGAAATCCAAATTTTACCTCTTCAATAAGGCATGCCTGAAGTTGGAGATGTGTGGTGTTAAAACTTTCAAGAGCCACAAACTGATGAGCTCAACATAGTCCAGTGGCAAATGAAAGGCTTCCATAGCCAGTACTGCATATTAAAGTGTTTTTGTCACCCTCACACACTTCCAATGTAATGAAGTAGGCTATCCCCAGAGAAAGGAAGAAATTAACAGCACTTATATCACCACAGCATTGCTGAGGCAAACACATGGCCTCAGAAATGACCAGATGGCTACGGACAATCTCCTGAGGACCCCACCAACCTCCTCCCAAGGAAGCTGGGGAAGCTGCAGAGGAGAGAAGCAATGGCTCAAGAGAAGGAAGTGCTACTGGAGATAGTATCTAAAATGCTACTGGAGATAGTATCTATTTTTGCTACCACCTCCAGGAAAAAAAAATATGTCATTATCACAAGAGTATTAGGGATACACTGCACCTAACAGCAGCATCCCTTTTAGCATTTAAAAGGCAGGCAGTCACTGAAGCCAGCAAGCATCAGTGGTCTTAAACCAACTGGTTGAAAAAAATGAACTTTTTTCTTGCGCTCTTCATGGAAGGCCAGACAAAATTATCTGCCTGGTCAGCACCTCAGGTTAACTCTGATCCCAAACATGCTAACATTAAAGTGTTAATTAGAGCAAAAGATACACAATTAAAGGAAGCCTTCCTGCTCCACAGCTCCTCTCTCAGTGCTCCTTCGCAGCCTGCTGGTGCTCTTGTTCTGCTGGAGCACTGCTGGCATGTGCCAGGAGCTGCACAAATACAGAAGAAAATGCTGGGCCACACTCCTTTTTCTCCAAGGGATCCATCCTCCTCCATTCAGGCTCCATGGAGCACAACAGAAAAGCCATGTAATAGCCTCATCTACGGCAAAAGAGCTGTATCAGTTGGGCTAGTTAAAATGAGTTAGAGAGGTCACTCTGATCCACAAGACAAAAACCAACATCCAGTGCACAAGGGCAGAGAGGGGAAAATGGGATAATGGGAACACTTACATGAGCTTTATCAAGATCAAAATAGCATTCAGATAGGGCAATGGAGACAAGAAGGCACAAGGAAGAGGCGAGGAGTCAGACAGAGAAGGAGGGGAAGACAGTAAGAGGCATGACTTAAGCACAAAGTATCCAAAGTAGCTGTACTCTAACAATTAGTTGGTCAGAAAATTATTGCATCAAGTTAAGTCGGGCAAGCCTGAACTCAGCAGCACACGACAATGAAAAAGGAGAGTCAGCATCAGTTGAGAAGTCACCACAAGTGTCTCTTGCACACTACAGCTGCAGAGTATCAGTTTTGATAGTATTATGACTTGACTACATTACAACTTGATAATCTTCATCTGGAGAAGTCATGCTTGCTGCAAGGCCACTGGCAAGCGAAATCAGGTCTGTGCAACAGCCCAGTGCCTGCTGGGGCTAGGCACCATGGCTAGCCAGGCACTGAGGAATGGGCACCTTCCTGCAAGACAGCTCATCCCTGCTCCACTTTTCCTTCCAAACTCTCTGTAATTCATTGCAGATTGTCCAATTTATACAGCAAAACAAGATCCGAAGAGGAGCTGCGATCTCCTGGGTGAAGCTATGCAAATTATCAGGCTGGTAAAGAACAGAAGGAAATGAGAAGGTGAGCCAGTCCTGCAGAGCATCCATCCCCTGCTCAGCAAGCTCTCCTGGAAGGTTCGAGAGCGAAGTGGGAACCAACTGACGGAACACCACCTATAGACTAGAAAAGGGTGACTGCTAAAACATAAATCTCAGCTAGAAGCCTACTTAATTTTCTTGGATTTCAGATAACAAAGATCCAGATTCTACACCCCGAAATATGAGGGTGGAGGGGCGGAGAATGAAAGACAGGGCAGGGTTGACTGCTAAATTTTCTTTGGCTTCCCTCTCAATGGACCCAAACAAACAAACAATAACTGCAGCAAGACCCTCTTCAGTAAGCACCAGAACTTGCTCGTCCCAATTACTAATGCTGCCACTACAGTAATTAGAGTATCCACTGTGCAACAACCTCAACCAACTGTTTTGGCATGATAAAGACTCATAAAGGATGCACAGAAAGAGTGGCAATAACAATTTGGGGACCAAACCTAGACCTCTGTCATGACAGACTCATGTCAGAGGAATGCAGGCTGCCCAGCCCAAGGCAGCAGGAGCTCCCACCTCCCCCACCCAGTGCATGCACAGGGGCCATTTGTTGCTCAGCTAAATCCAGGCAGCACTGCAACCCAGCCTAACCCAAACCAACAGAGCCAGTAAGCACTAAATTCAGACACATTCCCCTCAGCCTCGTCTCTCAATTTCAGCTCTGACTCCTCTATCTTTTATTTCCTTTTCTAAAGACACATTTGGAGATGAAACCATTCATAACTGCCTATCCACAGACAGTTTGTGGCAGCATAATTGACAATGAGTCTGCTGCAAAAATGAAAATGCTGTTTTAATAACCTCGGCCTAAAATACATTCTGTTGTATGCCTCAAAGGGTTTCAATAAAAAGTCAACCTGTAGAGACATATTTTCTTGGCTTAAACAACAATCCAAAGCATATAAATGTAGTCCAACTATAATGACATATTTATAGGCCAATAAAGCTTACACTGCAGCTTTCATACTTCACTTAAAGGAAGTCTGTAAGAAGCAGTGTTATATAAAATAATTTGAATTTTTTTCGAACTATAGCCCAAGGAATACAAATATGCAACTTTGCCATATTTAACCGACACTGTTTACATTGCTTAGTTGCTAAAAATTTTCTAAAATGAAATAATTCCTCATTTGGTGACTTCTCACTGGATTACCAAATATGAGTATACAAGTCCATTTATTACAAAGAAAAATCCCCAAAATAATTCTAAAGACAAAAATAAATAACTTGCAGCCTTAGTAGTGAATGATTTTATCAGACCAATTCTTCTGGAAAAACAGGTTCTCATGTTCATTATGAATAATACATTCCTGAGCAACTCTATTTTTATATGCTGCATTGTTGTTATTCTTTATTTTTCTCAATATTTGAAAGAAATATTCAGAAAACTATAAATAGACTTAAGACATAAACTGCTAGCTCTCAATATTGACGTATCTGTAGAAAGGGACAGAATGTGTAACATAAATATCTCAACAGGCAGAAAGAAATAGTTCTTCAGATTCATTTTTCAGGGTGAAAACTTGAAGCTCACCCAAAAAAACATGCTATTGCTAGAACTTTTATTTAATACAGTCCTAAGGAAAAGTTCTGCATAATTCACTGGTGATAAAAACAACGGCATTTTACAGAAAAAAAATATCTGTTACTGCAGAAAAGAAAAGCAAAGAGAAAAGAAAGAAAAGAAGAAGAGAGAAAAAAGACAAAGAAGGGGGAAAAGAGAAGAGAAAAAAGAAAAAAAAAGAAGAAAAGAACACAAAACGAGACAGAACTATCGAGTCTGAATGAGGGTCAACTTTCAATCACAGGCGCACTGGTTTCTCCAGGTTGTGGATTAACCAGGTGTCACCTTTGTTTTGGCTAAACCAAGTGCTAAAGAACTATGGCACAGAGTATACGCTGCTCAGACTTTGCCTGGTTATTGCTCAAAGCTACCCTGCTCTCAGGAACAATGGGTTTAATTAAATATGTTTGTGTAGTGCCACTTCTGTGGCTCTGTATCAATCATGTTTTCATTTCATCCAGGTTATTTCACCCTGCACCATTCCTGGATAGTGTATGAAAACTGATTTTATTTCTTTTATAAAGTTTTTGAGCTCTTTGATAGGGAAATAATTTCCTAGTACTTTCTACAGCTCTAGTAGGAAGAATGTCAGAATCTACTCACCTTCATGTGATTTCTCTGTAAATGGGAACATGCTATTTCATAGGAAAAAAGGGGTTCAGGAAATCACCTTGCTTATCTTGGCCTTTTCAACACCTGATTGAGAAGAGTCCTCATCTACATCCTGGGTTAAATGTGACCATCAATACAGATCCCTCCATTGCCTGCCATATTAGCACAAGAAGGGAATTTTTCCCTTCAGATCCAAGCTCTGTACAGTGGTCTGCCTTGTCACAGCCACCCCACTCTGTTCAGTGAGGAAGCTCTTCATAAAATATCACCATTCATGCATCACTGAGTAACTAACTGACCAGGTGGTGAGAAGTGGTGTATGTGCAGATCACCTCTCCATTTGAGCTGATCAGCCTTGTTAATACAGCTGTGCTGATGCTCTCACCAGATGGACCTTTGCATGACAGTGCACTGCACTCTCTCACAGTTTACAACCCCATTTTAAGAGAAAAAAAATATCCCATCCCATTGTGTTGGAGACCTACTGCAGAAGTTATTGCCAATAAATCTTTGATCACTGCAGATGAGCGTTGCTCTGTTGGCAAGATGCAGAGTACTGAAAAAGGTCTGCGGGCACACATCGTAGCAGGCAGTAAACCCACCATTTTGACAGCAGAGAAGATACAACTCCGGCAGCTCACATCTCTATGCCTTGGATACTGGCACGTTATGCTACTGCCCTTCCCTACAGGTAGGGAGATGACAGTTCCCAGAGCACAATGCCAACCTTGACTCTGAATGAGAGAAGTAAATCTTCTTCACCTCGTGGGTGATAAACCTCGATCCCATACTTAAGCCAAACGTGAAAGCTCATGGGTTGCCTACAGGATACAACGAAATAGGGCTGCTTCACAAGCAATGAAGTTCTGAGTTTTTCTCAGATCAGGGAAGCAAAATATGCTTAAATTCTTGTGTATCTCAAAGAATAAAAAACCTTCTCAGTACTAGATGTAAGAAATTTCTTTGATTGCCTCTAATAGGCTAAATCTGTTATCTGTATCAACGTGCCTAATCAGCTAGAGGTCTTCTTGAACCTTTGGTTTCACTCCTGCCAACCAGTCATGATGAAGAAAAAAGCAATCATAATCAACCATCAGTCAAAATACCCTTTTCTACTGAAAAAAAAAAAAACCAAAAAAAAACCAACATAAATCCAAACAACAACAACAAAAAAGACCCAACAGTAAAGCCAGAGTCACCAACTGAAAATGAGTAACATCAGAATGTGGGTTATCAAAATTATACCATATAGTTTGCATTCCATACATGTTTTCAGTATAACCCCTACTTTCAAAGGCTTAACATGTAACTATAAGCTTTAGACTTAAAGATAATTTTCTTTGGCTCCTAGGGTACGTAATAGCAGTTTCGTAACTTACCATGAGGGCTTTTTGTTTGTTACAAACAAAACCAAGAAAACACTAACGCACAAAAGTTCTGTCTGAAAAACATTAAGATTCTTCTGACGCAACAAACAAATGAAAATAAATGTAACACGTAAAGAAGATGCCAGGGCAATAGCAGAGAAAATTACTGCATGTAATTATGATCCAGAAGAAACCACACAGAAAAGCAAAGGAAAAGAGAAATAACTGCATGGTTTTATTGTTGTTTGTTGGTTTTTGTTTTGTTTTTTTTTTTTTCCCTTGGAGTTGAATGAAAAATCAGATCAACTTACAATTGTACTTTACACTTCCAACCTACATATCTAATGGTGAAATACGAGATGGACAGAATCACTTCATCATTTGATAAGATCAGAAAAAATGAGATGCAGAAGATAAATCCTTCAAGACATATCTTTAGCTTATTGTAACGTGGCTTTGATGCCAACACAGTCATACCATTATGAAACTGAACTTGGCCCTCCATCTCCTGTTCATGTAGGTATAAAAGCATTTCCTCACATGCATCAGACTTAGCTTTTAATTTCTTACCTTTCCACTCATTAAGGCCTAAACTTGATGCTCCTCAAACTTGGAACATCTGAAACAGAGAAACGTTCCTGGGATGCCCTTCAAAGCGCCATCTCTAACAGCTATTACACATCTAAGGTCCTGATACCACAAACAGGCACATTTACCAACAAGAGACCCATCTCCCTCAGACCTTGGGCCCTGGATTTTAGAGATGTGAGTGTCTGCACACCAAAAGAGTCCCCGAACTGCAAGCCTGTCTGCAAACAGCCAAAGCAGCAGAGCTACCACTTTCCTCCCTAAAAATGGACAGGGACAGAAAGCACAGGTCTACCTGAAAAGAACAGTGAGGTGCTTGCGGAGACCTATGCTGTATAGTAACATAAAGCTTCGCATGGACATGCTATAGAAAGCTATGGAAGGGACATCAACCTACTGCATGGGACTCAAAGCCAAACATATGGAGGCAGGACAAGCACCAGATGCAGTTTACAATGCTGTGTTTCCAGAAGGTGGGACATGTGAACTAAAAGGCCTTTGCTCTCCCTTGCCTGTCAGAGAGGCCTCAGGAAGATGTCTCCAGGTTCCTCACCCCACAATATACTGACCTGATCCCTCCACCTACAGAGCCCCAGGGAGAGCCCTTGACAATTATTCATGTGCTCATCTTCAGGGTTTGAGCCTTAGTGCTCAGGAACATGTCTATAGAGCAGACAGGTATCACAGAGATACCCCAAGCTAATCTCAAAGAAGCATGCGATGAGCTTACCATCACCCATACTACTCGGGTATCTTACTGCCACACCTCCACCCACAGCACAGATATACCCTGGGAATCGGTAATGGCTTGGCAGGACCAGGCTCATCTGTCTTTGAAAGGTGTCCACAGGCCCCTCCCCATAGGAGAAAGTATGGGATACTCACCAAGGTCAGCCTTTTCCTTCAGAATGTCTTTGAAGTTCAAGCCACTGTTGAGCGTGGATTGTCTGTATCTCATCAAAGCTTCCTTCTGCCCATTCTTCCCCACATCCATCAGCTTGACTGGCTCAGCCCGGAAACCACACTTCCACTTGGAGAAATCGGACTGTGCCCATTTTGCCAAGTCCTCAAGCTTTACAGTAACTTTCTCTGAAACAGCAATAACTTCATCCTGCAAGAAGCGGTCAAATGAAAATACGACATGTCACGCAGGGCTCCATGATGACTGATAAACCCATAACGCCAACCTGCCATAGGCTATTGGAAAAGCCTATCTTGCTATTGGCGGGTTAATTTTTCTGTAATACAGAATAGCTAGTACTTAATTTATTCCTCCTGCCACGTAAGTGGAAATATTAGTTGTTTACTTGTAGCAAATATGCATGATCTTAAGACAATTTCTGGGACCAGTGCACTGATCCTAAAAGGCACTCGAAATGCCGGTTGCCAAATCACATTCTGTATAACGCAAGGCCTGGAGGGAAAGTTTGTTTTTTAGGTGCAATTAGCTGCAAATGTAAAAATTCATGGCTGGATGACTAATGGTTATAGCTAGTCCTGAAATAAATGGACTAAGTAAATCTCAGATTCTTGGAACTCTGACTCACCAGAAAATTCCTGTGTTTATGATACATTTTCCCTTGGCTTATACACAAATACTGAATTTAACTTTTGTCCTAAAAATTAAATAAAACTGTGATGTAATCCCAAAAGAAATACTACATAAATGTTATGTGCTTCCCACCAAAAGAAACTTGCACATTCTCATGTTTCTTAAAACCTTTTTCAAGATCAGAACTGTATTTTTTTTTTTTCCTTCTTAAACATACATTCTAAGAAAAGCACTTAAACTTAGTTTAGCCTCCAGAACATATACTTGAATTAAACAGCTCTAATTGCTGGATTTTAACCTTCCAGGAAACAATCAACTCCTCTCAGTCATGATGAATAAGCACAATGTTTTATAGCTGACTCCAGTGAGCAAGAGCTCAAGAAAGCCTCAAAAATAAACAAACATACACACATATCCAGAAAGATATACTCCTGATCTTTTAGTTAAAACAGCAAAAATAATTTATGTTGTAATGAGAGCTTGGTGCACACCACACCTTACACACTGCACATTTCTAGCACTAAATAAGGTTACAGCTTCTTGAAATAAATAAAGCAGAATCCAATTTTTCTCTCAAATAAACACAAGTATTTGCAAAGGGGAGAGAAATTCTTTGAGTTATTAAACAAAGAGAAAAGCACGATTGATTCTCTCTGTGTGGTTTTTTTTTTTTCCACTGAACACATTCCTCAGGAAATAAAATACTGCTCAATAGGAAAAAAAAAAAAAAGCTTTATTGTAACAAGTTACACACAATACAAAACCTGAAGTATCTCCAGTAAAAAAAGCAGATCTGATATTGCACTCTCCCTTATATAACACAAAATCGTTTTATAAGCAGGCACCTTCATTACATTTGGTGCAATAACAAATATTTGGTCAGAAACGAATGGCATGCTTATACGCTAAGCAAGCTTGTAATAAAATCTTTTCCTTTATCGCTGCACAGCATAAGAGCTTCCACAGAACAACAAACAATAACAGTCACGTTTTAAATCTCTGTTTATGACAAACGTCAATACTTTGTAAACAAGCGTTGGGTACTACAATTTCAATGGATGGTTTCACCCAATTTCATTACAACATCCACATGAAATAAAAAAGCTGTAGTTGCTATGCATTTTATAGCTATTACATGGTGATTATTAAATGCCAGGATGGAAAAAAAATAATACATATATATAAATATCAGCCTGCCTGCAGACAATCTCAGCAATTTCTGGATGAAATCCTCTTTTAGGATGTTGAATACAGTCACCAGCTACTACACAATTTCTAATATTCAACACTAGAGAAATCTGTTTAGCAGCAGTATAAAAAAAACCAACAAACCCAAACTAAACCCAAACCGACCTGACTTGGAGATCAGATGTGGTTTTGGTTAAAATATTATTTTCCAAATAGCTTTCACGATCAAATGATTATGATTTCAATTACCAGTTTCTTCATATCCTTTCCAAGAACTGGTATGACTAATTTTGGCTGGCATACAAAGTAAGCTGAGCAGACAATTTATTAACCAAAAGAAAAGTACAATCACTATTACATCATCAATGAATAAACTTGTTTTTGAGAATACAACCTTCGCACACACGCACATCATGTGTACACAGGGAAAAAAAAAAAGGAAGGGGCATAAAAAAGAAACCCTGTTGCAACAAGGGTGAAATGGTGCTGGCTCTGCCCAGACTGCCATGGAGAGGGAACAGGAGAGGCAGGGGTAGGGGGAGAAGCAGCTTTCAGAGACAGGGGCGAACATACCGAACACACCCCAGCCATATGCTTTCTGTGGCAGTGGTATGGCCATGAAAACCTGTGGTGTTTAGCATCCCCACGCTGATGTGAAGGACTGTGAAAAGATACTGGGAAAAGACCATCAGGCACACACCTCAGCCTTTCATAAAATGGCACTGGGACTCTTAAATACAGCCACCATGGTGCAAAGGGGCACCCAGAATGGCACCACAGAGCAGCTGAGCATACAAGTGGAGTGCACAAATATAAAAATCAGAAGTTCGGGTTGTTACTGCACCATGGCCCAGGTCGTGGGCTGAACCCCATCCATGCAGACTGTGCTAGGCAATGGCCCCTGGCTGGTGCTGCACCCGCAGCAGCTGTATCTCCAGGAGACCAATACCCATCACCTCTGTGACAGCCATGTCCCTAGGGACACCACGCTGGCCCCCAAATCATCTAGGATCGCCTCAGGAGGACAGCTGAGCACAAGCCTGGCACTCATGGCTGCTAAGCTGGGTCTTGTGCCACTACCAAGCAATGGCAGCACCGGCTTTATGGCTTCTGGGACAAGAAAGCCCGTCTTGCACCTGCTGTAACTGCAACTCCGCTGCCATCAACTCCCTAAAAGCAAGAGCTCTTCCTAACATTAAAGACACTGCTGTGGAATCTCGTGGTTGTGGCAAAGGAAGCAGGGCCAAGGCTAGGTCTGGTGTACAGTGAACAAGGCTGCAGGATGAGCCCCTCGTGAGGAAGGCCAGGTGGTGGTGGCTCTCCAGGGCCGGAGCGTGCCCAGCCATCCTCCACACCAGCACCAGCCTCGTGTCCTCCCCTTGTACCGCTAGTGATCAGCACAGATGCACAAGGAAAACACATACGAGCTCACCTTCAGACAAAAAAAAAAAAACCAAACAAAAATATACCCTATATATTTTGGGGCCTGCCTTAGGTTGCCTTACCCTGTACACAGTGGGACTGAGTAGACGTGCTCTCTCTCACCACTCATCTTTCAAGCTCTTGCTCATTTTGTGCCCAATTCAGAGATGACCATCCATGCTCTCCCCAACTGCCCACACACCACAGCAGTCACAGGTCAGACCATGGTCCTCCTGAAAGTACCACTGCCAACACTGATCTTGCTAGCAAACAGACCATATCTCCAGAGATGTTTTCATCTCTGGCACCTCATTGTACAAACACTGTGACCCAGCAAAACACAGCAGGTAGCTTCAGCCCTTTCTTTCTGAGGAGCCCAACCCCACCCCAGCCAGCTTCCAGAGAGCTTGTCTTCCCCACAACTTGGCTGTTTGCTAACACAAGAGGTCATCTGCCCCAATGCCACCCAAGCAGAGGTCACCCAACAATTTCATCAGCTCTGGGATTTTAATGCACCTTGCCAAGCTTTCACACATTCTTAAGCAACCTTTCTAAGCGCTCAGACCCAAACTATGAGTTGTGGGCCGTTTTGGGTTTGGCTTTTTTTTTTTTCCGAGTAGCAGGTGACAAAATGGCCCCTCTTGATTTTTGTTAACAAAAACGCTCTCCTCACTTTGGAATCTGAAGGGCTCTGCCAGCTGGAGGAGCCCTTATAACCATTTGGTATCAACTGCTATGCACCTACTGTTGCAGCCCTTCTAGAGAAACACTATCGACAAGATGACAAAGGAATACAGATGCTGAATAAATAAAAACCAGGTACACAGTGACACATGACTAACAAATCTTTAGAAGATTAAAGAAATCTGCTGTATAACCTTCATGTCATTCATAATTATAACTGTGTAAACATGAAAAACCACCCTCATCGCATACATTACATATATATCTATACAAAAATCAACTGATGGTGTATTAGCTATACTCTGAAGTGATATGTTTATGAGTACTCCATTGCATGATTAAGTCTTCAATTGCAGTTTTTTTCCTGCTACAGACAGATGAGGTTTGCAGGAGCAAACAGCCAGTACTGATTTCAGTTCTGCTCAGGAATGAGATATATCTTGGATGGGTCATTTTGGATGCCAACCGACCAATGGCAACACTTTTCCCAGCCACAAAGTAGTCTAAATCTCTAAATAAGCACTGACCATAAAAGGAGACACTTTTTCTTCTGTTTCTATAAAAGCGGGTATCTAGTCAGCCTGCAATTTTAGCACATCTTACAAGACTCCTGAGCAATGTATGATACTTTCACCTACCAAGTGGGAAATGAGGAGATGGTTAAGAAAGATGGTGATATAAACCCTTCTCATCCCTCTCTTGTTTTTCTTAGAGGGTATCAGATTTGCATTTTCAGAGAAGTCATCCAGGGAGAAGGGGACAGCATCTTCTTGAGAGCCGTTATGCTTAAATATTATGTCACTGTTGTCTAAGCAACCATCACAGCCTCCCGAAAGCACAGAATGCTATATTGCCTGACTCAGCAGATGGTTGAAATACTTACATTCAGGGAAAGGGGTCAGGTAGTTAGAATAGTTTAAAGCAGATAATTATTTTTTAGAAGAAATATTAACTCTTACAAGGCAGGGAGTCACAGGGCAGCACAGGGAGGTCATACATCTTGATTGCACACCCGCATACGGTACGTCACATTGCCAATAACTAGGAAAGATTTATGTTTTAGAGATGCCGAGGCAGCCTTTAAAAGAATTACAGCAACTGAGATATCTCAAAATTTTGACAAGCTGAGGCTGTTTTCACTCCAGTGCTTCCAGAGGTCATTTAAGGAATTCTGGAGGGCACGAGTGAGTCGAACACCTGCTTGGCTGTCTCCTAACATCAAATATGTGGCCTAGAGAGAAACAGGAGATATACTGTAAAAACTCTTGCTGATAATTACAGGAGACACTGTGTGTCATTTATCTGATCAGTACAATTTGCATTAGGAAACATCTTCAAGCCTTTTTACTGAAACCTTTAGCACACTAGATAGCTGGGGATGCATATTTTACAACCCAGTACACTGCCGCTGAAAACACATTCATCCACAGAAGCAAAAAATACAGCGCAAGTCTTTATGGACTGCATTCACCAAGGATAATAGAACCGCATATTTCATTTGGGCATAAAGGCCTCTATTATTATGGGCTTTTTTAACATTCCATATATTTTTTAGTTTTTGGGGATTTACGTGAAAAGGACTTTCCCACACCTTGCGCAACAATGCGGTTCTTGCCCTGAGAATCCAGTTTCCGGCTCTAGATCCCTTTGAAGAGTGGAAAGTCATGTTGTGGAGGTGAAGAAAGGAAGGAGGGAGCTTACTTCCAATAAGCACCTCTCCTGTAGCAGTGTATTTACCTGGGTGTTTGAGGAAAGTACTATTGTCCTTACTTGACAACATAATCAACCAAAAGGCCCTGTTAGCAGAGTCTATAGTCCAGAATAGTCTCTGCCACACAGATGCTACCAGGACTTTGGGACACTGGTGCAAGTCAGGTCATCTCAATTCAGCCCTAACCCACTTGCTGGAAGTCATTCAGGAACCTGAAGCCAGGTCTCCAGAGTCACCTTCTACATGCAGTACTTCTCCTAAGCTTTCCTCCAGCGACCATATTCAGCCCAAAAGGGGCAGAGAATATTTGTACAAGACTGCTTTGCTCTCAGAGCCTTTCTCCAGAGTAAGAAGGTCCCATTACCCTGTTGCCTCCTGTGGACTTGGTGTATGCAGTGGGTCTTTTAAGGCTTCAGGATCACAGACTAGCTGAAAAACTGTGGCTGAGTCATAGAAAAGGTCTGGCTCTGGGAAGTGCCCCCATTCAGCTGCCCTACAAAGAAAACTAATACTGCTACATACTCCCTTAATACATGTTGCTCTTCCAGCACACCTTTTTAAGCAGGCTGCAGACCTGGATGGCTGGGGCACAGTTTTGCCAGATGGAAACCACTGCTCTCATTCTGCATGTGGAATCACCAAGTGACTGGGAAGCCTCACAAGAGGCTCCAGAACTCAGCATGAGCAGGGGCAGCTTTCTTTTCCCCTTTACTTGGTGTTGTCTCCTCATGCATCTCCCAGCCCAGGGTGAACAGAGATGTCCCAAATGATATGTGAAGCAGAACTGAACACTGGGGGCTGAGCTTGCAATGCTCCCCAGAGCCTCCAGCACACAGGAACCAACAGAGACCACCACTCTCTACCCGTCGACCTACAGGAGAGCATTGAGAATGGAAACACGCACAGCCCAGGAATTTACCTGGCACACAGGAAAATTTTAGAGGCCAAGGCAAAACCTTTCATCTGTTAATCCTTCACTAATTACTTTAAAGGGCTATAATAATCTTATTAAATTCAGGTGACAGGTACTCCCCCAGCCTACTGCACTGTTTCCCCAGCCTAAGCACAGCTGCACATAGCTGTCTGAAACTCATGGTGACGGAGAACCTTACATGCTGGCACATTCATCCCTTCTGCTGGGGTCCAAAACCCCAGAGAAGAGACCGACACAAAGGACGCAGGTGAAGCACATTAAGTCCTACGGTATTCACTTTCCATTGTAATCGGCAACTGGCTTTTTGTGCACAACTCAGTATTTCCAGAGCAAAGCACACAAAATGTCCTGGGGCAGGGCAGCACCATGTTCTTGCAGGATGCTTTGTGAGATAGTGGGGGCCATAAGTGAGGTGAAGATAGAGGACACAAGCGGATGGCCAGCTGTGAGCAGCTAGACTTGACATTTCTACTGTAAGCCTCTTCCTTCATTTCTGGGGTGTTTTTTCTCCCTCCTCCCACTCCTGAGGAGAGGTTCAAATTGAATTTATATCTGTCATTGCAGATAGAAGTTCTGACCAGAGAGAAAATAGGCTTCAGTCAAAATGTTTTCCCGTCAGATAGTTCACAAATCTCAAAGAGCTGTTTCAGTTTAGGCAAGTTGACAAGCAATTCACTCCTAATTTTGCCTACTACAGTTACAATATGAAAAGCTTTCCTCATAGATTACATAATTATATTTTTCTTAACAACGAGTACATTGCATTAGCAGGTTTAAATTATGCAAGCTTATTCTTTTGTCTTTTGTTATATTGTATTCTATTGTGCTGGTAAAACAATATGTGCTTTAATTAGCAAATATCTGTAAATAATTTACTTGCTTTTCATACAGCAGAACAATAGAGCCAATTTTCACATACATCCACTGAGCATGTCTAGGGGGTTTCTTGCCAGAACCTTCCATTGCTCAGTATCTGTATCAATCTGCCCATCATTAGCAGCTAGCATTCAACAATCCGGGAAGACTTTAAAGTTGTGGACCCCAGGAGCAGCCCCAATCCCCGCAAACCCAAGATGATGCTTTGCAAAGGAAGATTAAAATGTCCAGAAAATGAAAACAAACTCTTTTATTATCTATAACCCTGGCACCTTCGCATAGAAACATGGACGCCTGCCAAGCACTAAGGTCATTGGATTGATGCCATAAAATGCCGATGTTCATCTGACCTTCTGACTGCATTTTAGCTACAAAATAAAAAGCTCAACTTGATACGACACTATGAATCACGCGAGCGTCTAGCCTCTGCAGGGTTAACACTGGGTGTGAACCCACACTGCACACGCACAAACACACAAAGAAAAAAGCTCTTAAATCAAGAGTGGATGACTGTTCAGAGACTTAAGGCATTGTTATTTTGAATGCGAATGAAAGGGCCAGAAAAAGCATTGCAAGAATATTTCAATTATGTATTTCCCAGAACTACATCTCTGAGCAACTAATGCAAATATTGCTCCCATAGCAGTAGAACTTCTTCCCGAATAAAAGCATACAAGAGCTTGAATCAGAACACACTTTCTATATCATTCGCATATTGTTTGAATATTATTAAAAATGCAAAATCTACGTATGCGTTACTCTCCTGAGCAATACAGTAATTATGATTAAGGGACAAGCAGCACAAAAAGAGACAATTTATCTTACTTGTGCTTAGGAATACTATTGTGTAACTAAGCAACTAAAGACAAAATATAGTCTAATTAATTCACTCCTATGCTTATTTAAAAGACACAATTAGAACATTTTTATTTTCCAGCCTGCACAGTATCTCAACATGCTTGAGGGTGTACCATGTGAGGCCTATTATTCTCCAAAGACAAGAGTTTAATGTTTAGTGCCACTGATCAGACTGGGAACAGCAACTCTGGAGAGCAGTGGGTGTATTTTACAGTCTGAATGCACTGGAAAGGGGAGGGACAAGGGAAAAAAAACAATAAAAAGAGAGAATCTGCCTTAAGTGACCAGATATGCCAGACTGCTGGCTAATGGCTAGCAACATGTGGCTTCTCTGAGTAATATCATTGCCCTCTTCTTGCTTTGCCAGCATATGCTACTGGTTGCAAAGAGAGATAAAAATACACAGAGTGGATATGCAATTACCAAAACCATGATATTTTATGACAAATGCCATTTCTCTAACACTGCTATTACAGTGTGCCTGATTTCCAAAGCTGAATTAATTTGAGCAAGTGTACACTGGAGATTGATGCTATTAGCATGATTTTTAAAGCACCCTTTAATAATCATAATCTGCATGTTTGAAACATGTTGTCATTACCAGTGTTGACAGATACGAGCATAAGGCACACACCGTGGAGACTAAAACAGAGCCGTTCTCATTTCAAATAAGAGCATACATATTCCTACGTCTCTCAAAAAGATCTATTACTGTGCAAAGGGAGTAGCACATTTTTCAATGGGGGTGGCAATAAGCTCTAGTAGCGTAAGACTTGGGCCAGCCTGTGCTACCTTTATGCACTGGGGTATGCCCTCCCACACACAGAGAGCGCCTCAGAAATGAATTGAGCTTTCAAGGGATGCTGTTGAGCAGCTGTCCCGAAATGAAGAGAGACCAAGCCTGCTGCCTCCCGTAACTTTCTGGAAGAATCTCTTCTACAATTGTAAATTACATATATTCATGGAGAGACTTTTTTTTTCCTTCCCCCCAGTTAGTCTGAAAATACAAAATATTGCTAGGGAAATAATTACAGGAAACTAGTTCTCTCCTCTCCTCTGTATGAGCAATGCTTACCCATGTAAATCACTTGCATGAGTAAGGATTATTTGCAAGGAGAAAAGCATTGCATCAGATACCCAGTTTGGGAGAAGAGATGAAATCAACATGAGTTCGTAGTAAACTTAGCTGTTGACGAATGAACCAAAGGCAGATCCCTACTGACAGTCCAGCCTCAGTGGAAGCAGCACTCACGACAACTTGGGGCAATGCAGGGAATGTCATACCATGCACAATGAATTAGTTGCTTGTTTGGGGGTTTTTAGAAATTGTGCACATCACATCAAATATCATCCCTGGATTTAACGAGCATGAGCTCTGATATATATTTTTAAGCCCAGTCTAATTAATGCCAACACCTTTAAAAACATGAAAATACAAGGCACTAACAAGCATCTTGCTCTAGAATTGCTTCTGCAAAGGTCAGTCATTCCATAGCCTCATGCTACCCCTTGGGGCAGAGAGGAGTAAATGAGTCAGAGGAGGGTTCGGCCAGGACCCTATGGGCTACAGCGCCTGGGACTAAGCCCACCTCATGCCCCTCAAGTGCCACAGGTCCAGGCTCCTGTGTGAGGAGACTGGGCAAGGGCTTTCTGCCAGCCGACAGCCAGCATCTACTACTCATAGGTGGGCACTAGAAAAGCTGGGGGGCTGCTTTCCCCACAAACCTTGTGAAACTGTTTCAAGAGCGACAGTATGCTCTTACAGCCACCCCCCCCCCCCAGAGCTTCATAGCAATCCCAGCATCCTCCTCCAAGCCCTGCACCAGGTGCCTGCTGTCACAGAGGTCTTCCCATCCCATGAGAGTGGGGACATGGAGGACCACACTGGCCCAGGAGTGGAGGAGAATACCAGGGCAAGGTAGCATCTTCCTCCAGCAAAACTTTCTCCATTTCAGCAGTGGCCCTCCCAGGAACCGAGGACAGTCACTTGTTCACCACTGGAGGGAAGGGGGAGAGTGCTGCACCTGCTGCAGCCTCTGGGCTTGACAGCGAGGTCAGAAACAGCACACCCAGGCCCCTGTGTTACAAAAGCAGCAACAAAGTTTTCATTGAAGAAGAGCAAAAAACTCTTCTACCTCATCTAACAGTGTCCCCTGCTGCATCACTGCTCTCACAAAAATGTTTCCACTCTTCCTGTGCCGCAAGACTCCTGGTCTCATCATGATGCCAGAGCTGGTCCTAGCCTGTTGCTCCGGAATGTGATGAGCATCAGTTGGGGCCAGGAACACTTGCACTGACAGTGTACGACCAGCCCCATCCCAAGTTTGCCATCCACCAAGACGCCCCAGGAAGCAATCTCCTGGGGCTGAAGGAGAGCTTCTCTGCCATGCTTACTGGAATGCTGAGACTGAGGCAGAAGGAGGGCTGCCTTGGAAGAAGCACCCCTGGGCTTAAACCCTTTGCAGGATCTGGGCCACAGCATATGAAAACATCCGGTTTCAGCAGCAGTTTGGGCTATATTTAAATCTGGATGATGAATTCAGGTAGCTATAAAAAGACTCGTATTTACACTCATCGCTGATTAGCTCAAACATTTGGCAATCAGATAAAATACGCCATCAGAAATTTCTGAGTAACAGAAGCATTACGTATCTCGTCACTTCTCCTTGCTCCTCACAGCCACTAGCTGAACACTGTCATAGTGTCAATGCTGCTATTACAGAAAACAGGCAGCAAGCTGCTTCTATTAATCATACTGCTAGTGCAGGTAGCTGCTAGCAACTATGCCTAAATCTCCAGTGGGCTCGATCACAAGCCTGCGATTCAACCACTCGCTCCTCTCACTAACAATTTTATTGACAGTGGGCGCCTCTGTCACCCTTCGCCTCGGAAACCACAGATTTGAGATACATTTTTAAGCACTGGCTCACTCCATCCCTACTCCCTGAATGCAAGACAAGGAGTTCTACCCTCTCAGCAGTCCCATACCACAAATAAGGTCTAGCCTGATGGCTGTAAGCTGCCTCTGACTCAAGAGCTACTTCTCCTCCCGCAGAAGGAACCCTTGTGACCCCAGAGGTGACCCTGCCGCTGCTCTGGGGACAGAAATGGATGTCATCTATGTAAGAAACCATGCCCACAGTGTAGTTAGGTGAACCGGGTGCCCTGTGCGCTGATGAAGCCTGTTACCCCCACCCAGACAACACTTTGCAAAGCGCTGGACGGCACCCAGCCTTTTGTCTCTCAGCTGCCTGCCTGCGAGCCCCTGAGTGCAACTCAGATTGTTCCAAACTATTAAAAATCAATAACAAAAAAAATCATTCCGATGTCTATAAACAAGTTAATGGAGTAAGTGAAAACAAAATACATTTCTTAATGGGAGTGTTATGTTGCCCTCTCTAGGCCCTGGCTCTCAGTGCTGGTTTCTGTAGGCTCCCTGCCAGAGAAGTATCACTCAGAGCTGTTGCTGTTGCTGCTGCTGCTACTCTGCTAATGAATGACTAACTTAGGCCAGAGGGGAAATGACATCACCGGGGTGTAAAACACAACTGCATTAGGAAACTTTTTACCTGCTTTACATTTGTCATAATTATTCTGCACAATACGACCACATTTGCATAATTTCAAGGCGTGCCATTATCTTAATTGAAAATTGTTTTCATATGGTTGAATAATGCAGAATGATATCAGTTAAAGCTCCAATGAAATGCACAAGCATAATCACACGGCTAATTACTAGCGGTGTTTGCATGTAAAAATAAATAAAATTGTGCACATTATTAGGAAGGTACATGCAGCTGAGAACTCCCGTACCGGAGCAGTGTTTTACTCGTAATGGTAGGATTAATTTTCTCTGATGTTCCTTCCACAGTAACATGAGCTGATCATTAAGGCGTATTAAAATGATTTGTGTCCCTTTCCCCACCCCCCCCCTTCCAAATATCTTTCATTTTACACACACACACATACGAGACACACAGAGGCACAGTTTTAAATAGTCACCACGGGCAATTTCAGAGCAACCATTGCTCACTGTCATTTCCCTGATTCTTAGGAAAAGGGTGCCTTATCTCAGTGGCACGCACAGAAAATTAAAGTGAAGAGGTGGCAGCGAGCAAAGGTGGCTCTGAAACGCTTTTCGACTGCGTACGCATGTGTACGGGTACACAGCTACGTCGGCACCTATAGCCACGCGTGATTCTGAAACAGCCCCTGCAGACAACAGCCCCTCGTTGGACCTACACCCCACCCCCCTCGCGTCTCCAATATAAGTTCCTCCAAAACATCTCCTGTTCCCCTCCGTCTGATTTCCAGCCCCTCCCGGGGACCCTTTCTCCATCCCCGCAGCCCTTTCAAGGTACCCCATTCTCCCCCCTCCTCAGACCACGGC
>JASSUY010027067.1:0-29326 GCA_032466535.1 Forpus xanthops | reverse complement strand
TCTCAACCTGTGGGAGTTGCATTCTTTTGATTCTCCTTCCCATTTCCCCAGGACTGGGGAAGAAAGAGGGGGGAGTGTGCAGAACTGTTCGAGGGGCCTCAAACCACGACACTAAACGTTCGAGGAAGTATAAGCTCTGACTTCACATTTTCCTGGTTTACTTTTTACATAGAATTATGACACATTGGTAGCGAAACACAATCTCATACAGTAAATTATAAAATATAAATTACAAAAGAATACTTTCATTGTGACTGAGCACTGCCTTTATGAATTTATTCCAGTTCAGATCTAGCCAGTTTAAAAATCTCTCTGCAAAATAGCTCTTCAGCATTTTGCAGATCTTTAAGACAGCCAGTGGTAAATAACATGGGTAAATAGCAGTTTGAAGTTCTTGAAGTTTTATTTTGCTTGGCAATTTTTGATTTAAGACACTTTTTTTGCAACTACATTAAGCAATATTTAATGTTGTTATTTTAGTAGCAAATACTTTAAATAGCCTGCCCTTATCATCATGTAGCTAGAAGAAAGTTTTTTGTCTTTCGTTATTAGCATTCCGATGGTATAGCCAAACTAAGGATTTCTCTTCAAATATAATGAGTGCAAAAATCAGAAGGGATTTAAAGAGACAGTGCTTGGCAAATGGTAAAGACGCTGTAGTTACATACTCCTTTCCCTGTAGAAAACCTTTTCAGAATGGTGAATAGAACATGTAGAATATGTGTGGAACAATATACATAACAACATGGCAAATTTTTCCCTCCTGAAATTGATAAATTGAAAAAGGATATTGGCATCTGTCAAAAAACTGATCAGAAACAGAACCTGCAAAGAAAACTGTATTTACTTACTGTTTCTTTAACAGTTTGAAGTTGTTAAATAAGATCTAGATATCCCAAAGAGAATTTATGTCTTATATTGCTTTTCAAGCAGATTGTGGATTCCTGGATGTCATCACAAGTGAGCAGAGCTCACTTTCTAGGAATTTTATCTGTGGTAACTAAACAGAGGAACCAAACCCTGACAAGATGTGAATTTTTATTAAATTACTATGAGAGTGAGGAGGCACTGAAACAGGCTGCCCAGAGAAGCTGTGGCTGCCCCATCCCTGGAAGTGTTCAAGGCCAAGTTGGATGATGCTTTGAGCAGCTTGGTCTAGTGGAAGGAGTCCCTGCCTGTGGCAGGGTGTTGGAACTGGATGAGCTTTAAGGTCCCTTCCAACCAAACAATTCAATGATTTTATGTTAATTAATCTGTGATTTCTGGATGTTTGGAAGTCCTCTGAAAATTTCAAGAAAACTATCAAAAGACTTTATAAATAAAGATGAGAAAATCTTAACACAGCAGAATATAAGATATTATATAATCCAAAATACTGTAAATACTCTTCACTTATTTTTTTTAAATTTACTGAAAACAGTCATACAAGCACATATGCTCATATGCAAAACCATACTCTATGTTACATGCTGGCATAAAGAGTATGAATATGCAAGTTGCTACAGAAGCTCCCCAGGGACCTCATGCATTTACATGCATTTTTGTGAAGATGGACACAGACTAGGGGTAGCCCTAATTTTATCTTTTAATTTATCCTTGACATTCAAGGTGTTATGAAACAGGAATTTTTTTTTTTTTTCTTAATGGTGCAGACTCCTTCTGTCTTTCATCCTTCAGATGAAGAGCGCAAAAAGAGACCTTTGTCCTAGGGCCAATGAGCTGAAACAATGAGTCTGATAATGCCCTTTCCAGGCCTCTCAGCTTGTCATGGAGCCTGCAGATAACGAGAGTGAAAGAATAAAGGAGAGAAGGATGTATACCAGTACACTGAGAACTATAAATCCCCCATATTTACTAACAAATTGGAAAATAATGCAAGTTTCAATTACTACCCTGTTCATCAACAAACAGCTGACCTTTCACTCCATCTTTCTCCATGAGATGCTAATAGCTGTCAGAGAAGATTGAGGTCATTTCTGATGCTCTATTTATGTATTACTGTGATATATATTGGCTGCACCAAAACTTACCCTTAACAGTAATTCCCAATGGTAGATGGCTAGAATGATTTATGATACTTTATATCCCATGAAGTGCCCCTAGAAAATAAAAGGTGTTTCCAGGCAAATTAAGATGACAACCAGACTTACAAAAAAGAAAGTATAGTAAGTGTATTGTTTCTTTTCCCTAGCATTGAACTTAACATATAAATTGAATTACTTTCAAATGACAGATCATTAGATAGCTGGTGTACACAGCTATTTTCATGAAAAACTGACCCGGGAAATGTATAAAAACCATTTGGAAATATCACATAGAGATAAACTGTGCCGATTGCTCAGCTTTTCATATATACTCTTTCAGGAGTGTGCAAATGTTATAAAATTAGACCCATTTTCTGGCGCCTTACGTGTAAAATTATTCTATTCAATTATTTACTTAAAATATTTTTTCAAATGATCGACTTATGAAAAGATTTTTTTTACCCCATAAAGATTAAGGGAAAACAGATCCTGAACTCAAAGATTGTCACAGTTTAAACCCACTTTGTCAGTGTGGAGACCAAATGGTCTTAGTTACCTGAACATTTTAATAACTGTTATATGAATTTTCTACAGGTGACATTACTCCCCTGACCTGTGGAGCGGTTGGGGCAGGGGGGTGTCAGAGGGAGAGAGGGGGGACCTGAAGATGAGCTTCAGGAGGAAGTTCTGGCAGGTCAACACAGCAGTCCCCCCATGTACAGTCCCTGGGGTCTCTCTGGTGCCCTCTTAGAGTTTTCCCACATGCACACAACAGATTCTTTGCTCACATACCTCTTCAGTCCTTCCCCCATGTACTTGTGGGGGTCTTTCCCTGAGCATGTGAAATGTCATCAATTGGTTCCACAAGCAATATCTGACTAGGATGCCCCATTTGAATCTCCTCAGCATCCCATACCAGTCCATGCACGTAGCTGTGGCTGTGCCCTCTTGGCTTTTCTCCTTTGCTGATGGCTCCCACAGCATGGGGGGATGCTGAATGCGGCCAAGGAGTTTTGCTCTTCTGACACCAGAGTTCCTCCCCTGTGCAGAGGGGTTCGCATTCTAGCACTGCTAGGACTAGCCATGCACATATGGACATGCAGCAAATTTCTTAAGATACATCAGTAGGAGAAGCTAACAGAGCAGCAATGCAAACCGCTTGCAGTGGGAACCTGAATCCCTCTTGGACGGTAACCCAAACCCAGACCCTGAGCCATGCTCTCTTGACAGGTAAAGCTGGCTAGTTTCACCACCAACATCCAAATAGCTTGCTCTTAGCAACCCAGCATTAACAAAGCCAAAGTTACTGTTGCACGGAGTCTTTAAAACCAAACTAAGAATTATGTTGCATTTTAAAAATTGTTTATTTCCCTAAAATCAAACTATTATCCCAGAAGAAAAGAAAATGGAAAGAAAGAATTTAAGCCCAAATGCGGTGTCTACAAGCAGGGGTTTGTTGCAGGCATGAAACATTCAAAGAAACTCTGAAATATAAATTTGCAAAATTTATAGTCACATTATCTAGATATATTATACAAACTGGAAATGTAAATAAATCAAAGATGTAAATAACTCACAAGTTGTCATAAATCATGGATTTCTGCTTCTCTGTCCATGAGGGATTTTGTTTCGTGATTTGCCTTTTTTTCCTCTCCTGATTTCCAAGTGGAGAAATAGTGCATACGTCTGAGCTACTATAAACTGATTCAGCCCATTTTGTTTGAAATGAAAACCAGGCAGCATAGCAAAAATTGTTGCATCGTAAAAATGATAGACGGTATTCCTCAGTATTACTAATCATAAATGTCAGAGAAAATAAAAAAATATACTATTTCAGTAGGACTTTTGAAGCTAAACTATGTTGGGACAATTTCAGAGGCCTTTTGCAGACAGCAACTTCAGATTTCTAAGAATTTGTAGTTGTTTTGTGTAGGTTTTCTTTTTTTAAATTTGGGTATGTTGGAGCAATGCTCACTATACCTAAACGGAGAAAGTAAAATGAACCCACAGGCTCATGCAGAAGAACCTCTTGAAGAATTAATTGACATCAGTAAAAATTCATATTCACCTGTAATGAGTTAGAGACGTGAGCATTTTAATGTATATATACCAAAATTACAGGAAAATATAAAGTGAGGAAATAAAGAAAACTTAAGTTTGGTTTGCTGGTTTTGAATATCTAAAAGAAACTTTTCTTTCCACACTATGACATACTATTTATGATTAGTATATGACAATGTGATATCATTGTAGTATGACATTATGAAATCATAGAATCATAGAACCATAGAATAGTTAGGGTTAGAAAGGACCTTAAGATCATCTAGTTCCATGCCCCCCACCAGGGGCAGGGACACCTCCCACTAAATCATGTCACCCAAAGGCTATTTCCAACCCAGACTTGAACACCGCCAGTGATGGAGCATTCACAACTTCCCTGGGCAACCCATTCCAGTGCCTCACCACTACAATAAAGAATTTCTTCCTCATACCAGTCTAAACTTCCCCTGTTTAAGTTTGAACCCATTATCCCTTGTCCTATCACTACAGTCCCTAATGAAGAGTCTCTCCCCACCATCTCTATAGGCCCCCTTCAGATATTGGAAGGCTGCTATGAGGTCTCCATGCAGCCTTCTCTTCTCCAGGCTGAACAGACCCAACTTTCTCAGCCTATCTTCCTACAGGAAGTGTCCATGTCTCCTGATCATCCTCGTGGCCCTCCTCTGGACTTGTTCCAACAGTTCCATGCCTTTTTTTATGTTGAGGACCTTGGAACGGCGCACAATACACCATGATCATATGGATCATAAATCATAATAATCTTATGGAGAAAAAGCATTCTAGTAATTAGCTGTGTTAAGCAAGGATTAAAAGTGTGTGAGAAAAAGTTTCCTGAAGATTGGGAGATTTTTCAATATACTGAAAAACATGGAAAAATGGATAGCATTATTCCCCTGGTACAATCTATAGACAAACAGGTTCTAAAAAAGTGCTCATATGATAATTCAAAGTATCTTGTACCAATAAGATAAATAGCATGGTTTAGAAGAATTTTAAACATTATTTTAAGCCACTTAATGTATGAATAATTTTTTGTTTTGCCTATTTTCCTTCACTGTAATAATTTATAACTACCTAAAATACAAAAAAAAAAATAATCTAGCAGAGTAGATGTGAGTTATACATCTATATGTAAATTTGTACTGACATATTTAAGAAGATGTACCTTGAATTTCAGTAATAGAAAAAAAACTCAGAAATGAAACAGTTTTATGGAAAATAGAGTATTTCTGCAGGGATGGCCATAAGATTAAGAATGCACTTCATCTGTATTTGTCTCTTGGGTAATCTATTTGCTTAGGTTAATTGTTGAGACCCTCTAGACAGAAAGAGGGTGATTTAGACTTCATATGTTAGTTATCTTTCTTGCAATACAGTAAAAAATAGATGTCTTTCTTTTCCAATTGACTACTGAAAGAGCTTGCACAGACATGTTATGCTAGGTCTTAAATTTTCAAGTGCTTAAAATTAATAAATGCAGAATTAATTAAATGCAGTATTAAGAAAACATGGGAATCTCAGGATTTATTATTAGGTTGTTAGCAGGCCTATAATATCTGTGTGTCCACAATAAACATTTAAATATTTCAGCTTATAATCAAAATATTTCAATTAAAAAGAAATTCATTCAATATTATATTCTGTCCTGGTAATAAAATAATATTTTCTGCCTGATTTGGCAAGTCAATTTAACACTCAATGAGTCTAGGAGTAAAACTAATTCATACAAATAGTGCTAATGAATGTAATGTAATAAAATAGTGAAAAGGTAACAAAAAAACCTAAAAAAAAAAAAATTCCGAAAAAAATCAGACATTTCTGACAATGCAACTTTGTCCAAGGCTCTGATATATCTTTGTCAAAGTGTCAGCAGGTAACTGCGAAGCAGCACTGAATGTTTTTTACTCAGCAGAAACTGTGAATAAGTTTGATTTAACTGAGGCAGAGAGGCTGCAAATTGATTTCTTGATTCATTTAGGACACAGTCAGAGGTAGCATACAGAAAACCCTAGGGAGAAGAGGACAGCATTATTGTTTCCTTCCTTAATAGGTGTAAAAGGTTGGAACTCTGTCAAGTGGCAGCAAGTTCATCTGTGTAAAAGACAATGTAAGTTATTTACCCGTCAGACACATCGATTGCTTCACGCACACAAGAACCATAGGTGACAGCCTCAGCAGCCGCTCATGGCTTGCTGTCTCCTACATATGGGGGAAGGAGATAACAGGAGGATGATGAGCCAGCCCAGCCCTGCTGCCATTCGCACCATGAAGCTCAGGCGTGTAGGTTGCAGCTGTACTGCTGACAAATCATGAAAGGTTTATTAGTCACAGCTTGCTTGTTCTTGCCCGGTATTGCTTCATGATGTCAACAGAGAAAAAATGGTTCAAAATCAGTTTAAAATCAGTGAAAAAAAAAAAAAAATAAAGAGCTGCATATTCATACAGCTCTCTCAGGAAAGGAAATTAATTGAAAAAAAACTCCAAATAATGTTTTTCAAGTTTTGAAACAATTGCTCAATTGCATGGCTTTCACAAAAAAAAAAAAAAAAAAAAAAAATCACTGTTTTTACTTTAAACACCAACATATTAATAGAAAATATTCATAAAATGTTATGGAAATTTTTTTTTTGTTTTGAAAATAAAATGAAACTTCAATATTTTGCGCTGAAATCACAATGTCTTAAATAGTTTTAGAGGATACTTCAAGAGTAATTGATTTAGATCTTCATGACATCTCTATTATGTAGGTAGATTAGATATTTGCATAAAGGTCTGTACTTATACTACTATTTACTATTTATTTTAAAAATAGGCCACATGTATTAAAAAAGGAAACAATTTTATAGGATGTTCATTATGAGCCTCTTAACTGACAAACATAATTTGGGGTTAGTTTTCTTCATTTGCAAGGCCACAACTTGGCTGTGCAGCAATAGTCCAGCAGTGATGATAAGGGTGTGTCAAAGAAATACACCATTTTTATAGCTAGAAAGTTTTTTGCACTTAGAACTTCTGAAATACTTCTTAAAATGCAGTAGCTGCATATATTTTTTTATTTTTTGTTTTCCAATATTTGTAATACAGTTCAACTCTCTTGTTTTAAATCTATGGTTAAGAAAACAAAAATAGTCGTAATGTCTTCCTCTTGTAGGTTACAATTATAATTGGAGATTTTTTTACATGTTTTGAGATTAATTTGCCATTTGCAACCTTAATAACAATAACCTTAATTAAGTCCATAGAGTTCAATTGACACCATTACACTCAACTCAAAGATCTCTTCCAAGAGAACATGAGAAATGAAGGAGGATTGTTGGTGATCAGATGAGTAAAAATATTGAGATTGAAGTACTGTCTTATTTACACTGGCTCTTGTGTTAAAAAACATGATATTTATGGATCAGTTAGGAAATTGTAGTAAAATCTGATCAAAAGGCATTATCTTGAATTTTTTTTTTTCAATGCTTTTTATTCATCTGCTTCCTACACAGAAAAAAACTCCACTGCTTTGAGGATGTTGTCTAAGCATTCTAAAGAAGAGCAAGCATTTGAATTAAGATGTAGTGAGGTTGTAAGTAGTTCTTAGACATTGTATCAGGTTGCTCAATAAACTGAACTATACAAAAGAAAAACTGTGACATGAAGAGATTAACTTCAGCCTTGAAAAGCAGTGCAGTCTTTACTAAGCTGAAGTCATTAACCTGATATAAGCATAAACATCCCAGTCACTCTCCTAACTTAGAAAGCATTTTCTCCCTTCAAACCTCTGTTGTACAAGTAGTTAATAACCTGACAAAATCTTGATTTTTTTTTTTTAATTTTAGTTTGTTCAATTTGTAGCATATGATTTCTCCCTTCAAACAACAAAAAACAAAAGCCATTCACCAGGGCCCGCAAAAGTGGCTAACGTCAGAAGACAGGTTAAAAAAGTCATGGTGCTACTAAAAAAAACTTATGTCAAACTGAACTCTAAACTATCCTTCACGAAGTTTTCAGAAGAGCAAGGTAAGCACCTGAGGAGGTAAAAAAGGAACTTTTTACAATACATTTACCATTTAGCACAAAAAGAACTGAACTTATAACACAGAAAAATGTTTTACTGAGATCCAGTATAGGAAGTGCTTTTCAAGGTGAGGCACATTCATTGCGCACGACTTATGTGGCCTGTAGGCTGAATAAGGTGTTGTTTCTACAAAGATGACATTGTAAATCCAAATGGACTGAATTGCAAGAATCCTGATAATTGTATTTTACCTTAAGATTGCCTTTTCACAAATCGTGATGGTCTGTATCTGATATCGATATTTGAAAAAGAAATCAAGTGGTGTGATCCACAGCTAAAAATGCCATCTTTTTCTGTTTATATGAACCAATTGGATTTTTATGGGTTTACTTTTTTTTTTCCTAATTTTCTTTAACATAAAAAGACTTACTTAACATCACAAAAAAAAATGACATATCTAACAGTTCCATGATTTCTTTCACTTTTGTTAACAATCTTTTTGTCTTTCTGAATAGTTTTCCACATCCTGTTGCTCTTTTGCCATTTATGCACTACTAGCAAGTCCTACGCAATAATCTCTAAAAGGACCCAAAGCCCCTGGAATGACAGGAAATAGCTAGCATGGCACAAAATTGAAATCTGAAAGCAGGATGCTCAGTGAAATTCCACCCAGGGAGAAATATAGGTGTCAGTGTGCTCTTTAAATTGAATGTACGGTAGAAACTTTCAGGTTCATCATCCTGTTGAAAGCTGGCATTATACTTAAAATACAAGAAAAGCATTAAATAAAGCAACATAGAATACAATACAGCTGCAGTGGCAATTCCCATCTGGGCTACTCTTTTCACACTTCTACTCTGGGATCTTATGAAAAAGAACTACAGAAATCATTAATCAAGCAAATTGAGTTATATAAAATTGATTTTCTAATACATAGAAGTTATACGTAGATTTGATAATTAAAATGTCCTGATTCATTTACTAGCAGATTTTCCAAAGAATGTTTATGGCATTTATAATACCTACCAATGTTATTTAGGAAAGCTGCAGTGCAACAGGCCTTGTTTATTGTTTTAATCTGCCCAATTGTTAAATGTTGCATAAAGAGCAAGGTGTGGAGAAGGAGAGCAAAGTTCAGTAAACAAAAAGAAAACTTGTTCTCAGAATTAGTGAGTAATATCAATTGAACATAAAAGATTTTCAGATTGTGATCTAGAAGATGAAAATCATGGAATTGTCTGAACTAAACTAATATTATTTTTTATCAATTAATTTTGTCACATCCATCTTTGCACCAGACAGCATAACTGTTGCCTATGCTACACTTAACCCCAAAGAGTATAGTGCCCCTAAATAAACCATGCTACCCATGACAAAATCATGTGATTCAAAACTGCAAATTCTTCAAGCAACTTCTCCTTCAGTCTTGATCTTCCATATTTTGTTACCTGAGCAGTGTCACAGCAAAATATGTGGAATGTGAACAGCAATAATTGACTCCAGTCGTATTGTTTCCACTAGAAAGTAAAATTCAGTGTCCTGACCTCTGTTACTGTTAAATCCGCATGGCTTTTATGGAGTTTAACATCTCAGTTTGGGGAACTTTTAAAAAATAAACTCTTATAATTTAATAACATATCTAACAGCCTCCCTTAACATGGAAAATAGTACTGTTGCCACATCTGGGTTTTTTAATTCTCCACACTTTTGCTTAGGATCCTATCTGACGTACAACTTCTAAGTCACCATGGAGCAATCAAAGCCCATCTTTCACTAATTAAGGAAATGATACCTACTTAATATATATATATATATATATATATATAATCCATGGACTTCATAGATCTAAATAATTCAAGACCATCACTGTTTGCAGGATATGAGTACTGGATTATACAATCTAGTGAATTAAGTCTTTGACCATTCAGCTGCTATGGAAACTTTATGGAACTGTTGGAACAAGTGGAGACCTCATAGCAGCCTTCCAGTATCTGAAGGGGGCATATAGGGATGCTGAGGAGGGACTCTTCATGAGGAACAGTACTGAGAAGACAAGGGGTAACTGGTTCAAACTTAAACAGGGGAAGTTTGTATTGGATATGAAGAAGAAATTATTTCCTGTAAGGGTGGTGAGGCACTGGAATGGGTTTCCCAGGGAAGTTGTGAATGCTCCATCGCTGGCGGTGTTCAAGGCCGGGTTGGACATAGCCTTTGGTGACATGGTTTAGTGGGAGGTGTCCCTGCCCATAGAAGAGGGTCTGGAACTAGATGATCTTAAGGTCCTTTCCAACCCTAACTATTCCATGATTCTATGATTCTATGACTTCCCAGTTTCAGCTGTCTTGTAATGAATTAAAATAAAAAAAATCTCAGACTCCTGAGAAAAGGGAAATTATGTAAAAGAAACTAGTTTTAAAACAGTGAAATATCCATAGAAACCTATTTCTGTGATTTCTTTTGTAAGAATTTATTTTAGGGGCAAATTTAAACAATATGATTTAGTAAATCAGGACATAGTTGAGAACTCGTGCATATTCATATGCTTATATGAATTTAAGTTATTCACTTGGATGAGTAGGAACCAGAGAATGAATGCTGTCAAGCCTGCTGAAGGAAAGAAAAGGAAATGCTTGCAAAGCAGGCATGTTGATGGGTAGGTCCAAGGCCAAGAAGTAGCTTAAAAAGTATCTACTCATTTCAATGGACTTTGAAATGCTATTTATTCGCTACAAATTTCCATGAGCCACTGTGAAGGGATGAAATTTGAAGGAAATACCCAATTTCTTATATGTTAGTATAAGATACACTTTTCTTGGTGAAGAGGTCTCCTATCTCCTGTTCAGGGATTTTCTAAAAATGCTACTTCTAGAGGAAACTCCCCCACTCTTCTCACAAATGTATTAGTTCCTGCAGTTATATTAATTCACATGGATTGGAAGTATAGTCCATGCTTTTTTTAATTGATGTTCTCCTTGAGTTGCTATCTGAATTTACATGAGACATATAGAAGTTTTTGATATAGATAGTAACAAAACTTACTGAAGTGGTGATGGCAGAAGTAGTCTTGGTCATATTTTACCAGAAAATCACCATGAGTCTCTAATTTTTATAGGCAAGTTTCCAAGGTCAAACATTGTTCGTTATATAGTTGCTTCTCTTAAGAAAATTAATACTGATAGTGACATGAAATTAATTTCAGAAAGTCAGTTTTACCTATAATATACTTTCAAGATTCATTTAGTTTAGTGTTGGTTGTTTTTCAGGTTGGTTTTGTTTTTTTTAAACATTACCTTGTTATTTTTTTTCCTTATTTAGAAATTTTTTTCAGGAAATTAACATTTTACTTTTACAAATTCTTATTTAGAAGAAACATAGAAATCCTGGAGCTATTAGTGTTTCAAACATGCATCAACTGTGTATAAGTTTAGCATTTGCAAAGGCCACACGTCTCAAGTTTCTTCCTTAGTTCAACTCCTAAGCTTTCTGTCTCCTGCTCGTCAACGCAGTTCTGTATGGATATTTGAAATCTTCTCAGAATAATTCAGCTTTCCTTAAACTTTGCTCCTTTTATCACTGTAAAATTTCTTTTGGCAACATGTGATATGCCTCTTCATCATCAAGATCTGATAACAATAAAATCTATAATTTACTGTGCTCTTGTGAGACCTCACTTGGAGTATTACGGGCAGTTCTGATGTCCTCAGTGTTAAAAGGTCATGGAACTGTTGGAACAAGTCCAGAGGAGGGCCACGAGGATGTTCAGGGGACTGGAGCACTTCCCATAGGAAGATAGGCTGAGAGTGTTGGGTCTGTTCAGCCTGGAGAAGAGAAGGCTGCGTGGAGACCTCATAGCAGCCTTCCAATATCTGAAGGGGGGTTACAGGGATGCTGGGGAGGGACTCTTCGTTAGGGACTCTAGTGATAGGGCAAGGGGTAACTGGTTCAGACTTTATCAGAGGAAGTTTAGATTGGATATAAGGAAGAAATTCTTTACTGTGATGGTGGTGAGGCACTAGAATGAGTTCCCCAGAGAAGTTGTGAATGCTCCGTCTGTGGAGGTGTTCAAGTCTGGGTTGGACATAGCCTTGGTGGCATGGTTTAGTGGGAGGTGTCCCTGCCCATTGCAAGGGGTTGGAACTGTGTGGAGATATAGGCATTGACACCGTTTCAGGTTTGGAAACAAAATTGTTTATTATCTGAAAGTTCAGGGTTGATATAGGCTCTACAAAGTGCCCATGTGTACGAGCAGCTAATACAATTGGTTCTCTATCACCACCCACGTGGGTATCTTCAATTCTTCATCGGTTGTCTTTCTTCTCGCTGTTGTCCTCTCATTGGATACTGGCTCCTCACTTCTTTCTTTCTTCTTATCTTGCCTACTTCTCCCTGTAATGCTTCTGAAACTTTCCCAGCAACATTCCTCTGCTATCTCAAAGCTTTCCCAGCAGCTAATCTAGCTCAGAAATCTTTTGCAATGAGGTTTATACCCACAGAACTAGATGATCTTAAGGTCCTTTCCAGCCCCAACTATTCTACGATTCTATGATTCTAATTTTCTCAATCCATTCTCTACCTCCTTTGTTCTGGAGAAGGTACTTTGACCAAATAACACACCACAATGATGTCAAAGCACTAACACCAGCCATTGTTGGTTTTAATATTTTTTTTAAACAGCTGGAAGGGTACTTAACACTTAACGGAATGTTCTGTTTTCTACCAGAAATGAGGCTTTTGCACTGAATTTCTGCAATTCCTACGGATTTCAGTTGAAAGAAAACAAAATCATAGAATCATAGAATAGTTAGTGTTGGAAAGGACCATAAGATTATTTAGTTCCAGCCCCCCTGACAAGGGCAGGGTAGCCTCACACTAAATCATGTGACACAAGGCTCTGTCTAGCCTGGCCTTGAACACCGCCAGCGATGGAGCATTCACAACTTCCCTGGACAACCCATTCCAGTGCTTCACCACACTTACAGTAAAGAACTTCTTCTTTATACCCAATTTAAACTTCCACTGTTTATGTTTGAGCCCGTTACCCCTTGTTTTATCGCTACAGTCCCTAATGAAGAAGAAATCCATAAAGAAATAATATTTCTGAATAGCGTCAATTGAGCTAAACTGGATATATCTAGAGATTTTATCTAAGTCTGACTTTTAAAGTTGAGGTGAAAATAAAAACATGCAAAGGACCTTCCTGCAGATTTCAACAGCCCTGTTCTACAGAAGTGTGTGCAGAGACCAGAAGGTGATTCATCCTGTGGATTTCTCCTGTGGACTGAAAGGCCCCTGGCCCAGCAAATCGGTGCTCTTTTCCAATGCAGGACTGACTCCTGTCTAGCTTTCTTTTTTCTTAATCATTGAGGGAAAATCAAGTCTTATATTTTAAACACCAAACTCTTCTGTTCTCCTATTACTCACCTTAGAGTTATAGAATACTTAGGTTTGGAAAGCACCTTAGGATCATCTGGTTCCAAATCCCATGCCATGGGCACTAGCACTAAATCACGTCACCCAAGACTACATCCAGCTTAGCCTTGAACACTGCCAGGGATAGAGCATTTGCCACTTCTTTGGGCAACCCATTCCAGTGTCTCACCACCCTCACAGTAAGGAACTTCTTCTTTATATCCAGTCTGAACTCTCTCTGTTTCAATTTAAACCCATTACCCCTTATCCTATTGCTACAGTCCTTCACAGTCATCCCTGTATGCCCTCTTCAGTTATTGGAAGGCTGTCATGAGGTCTTCATGCAGCCTCTTCTTTTCCAGGCTGAACAGCCCCATGATTCCTATCCTATAAAGTCATCCTAGGCAGGATTTGCTTTTAGAGTGAACTCCTATTTCTGTTTCTGTCCTCCATTTGCTTCTTGGCTTAAGAAGTTTATTTGAGTGAAGAAAAAAAGTAGGTGATGCAGTAAAAAACACTGAGTTTGATTGTGCATTTTAATTTGCTATTAATACATTGAGTACTGAGACTACCTGCTTAGTTGGAGATACAAAAGCTAAGGCTCCAAAGTACATAAGTGCTCTTGAAATAGGCAAAATAACCTTGTGAATGACTCTGGCTCAACAATATAATACAGCTCAATTTATTTTTTACAATAGGTTTCTATGAAGTAAAATATCAAAAAAAAAAAATCTGCACAGAGAGGCCTCATTGAGAGATAGCACTGAACAGGGAACAGCAGAAGATCACGCAGATAATGAGGGAAGAATGATACACAAAGATTAAAGAGAGGTAAAAAACATGATAAAGATGTGATAAACCTTTACTACAGATGAGTTACAGTGGTGGTGCCAGAACTGACAGATGAGTAGGTAGTTCTTCAATCTCAGGTGCAATGAAGAAAAAACTAGTTAGGAAACCAGTTTTTAAATGAAAAATGTTAATAAAGTGAGGAGGGAACCTCAGTACTTCAGATTCTCGGTGAGAAAGGAGAATTCAATGTAGGCTAAGAAGGGGAAGAATCACATTGTAATAAGGTAAAAACTGATTGTAAAAAGTAATAAATGAATAACAAGTTAAAAAAGAAACAACAGAAAATATGGAGAAATAGCAAAATATTTTTCCAGCTTCAAAGGAAACTGGGTATTTGACTTGAATCTATCAAGTGTTAGTCCAGAAGATACATAATCTTATCAACTATCAATAACAATTAGCTGAATTAATATCATCTGAATTTTGTGGGCTAATTTGAAGTCTTTAGCCATTTTTATCCTGTTTCCTATTGATCTCACTGCTTTATGTGGGGTTTCTTTCTTTGTTTTTGTTTTCCTTTTTCCCCTAAAATAATGCAATATGCTTAAAGAATGACCAGAATTTAACGGCCTAGGATAACAGTGAGTTAAAAATACAGCATTTTGCCAGCAGTGTATGTGGGTGTTCAAGGCATCAAATAATTGCTAGGAACTTTTCAAAAGCTATCTTCTGCATAATTATATAATACATTAAAATAACTACCCAACAATAAAGTATGACCTCAACAATGACTTTTAGAAAGGCACATTTCAACACAAATTCTAGTGACATTCCTGATTTTCTCATTAATGGGCTTTAGTCAAAAGGGAATATATAATTATAAGAATGTCCCAAGATATCTTAATTAGATTCAAAGTAAGGACTATGTTGAATGATAATGGAAGTATAAGCAGCATTTTTGCTGTTCATTTTGCAGGAAAAGGTATGTTGCATGTACAAAGTAGCAAGATTATAAGAGAAAGTGGAATGTTATTTTATAGATAAGTGTGAGAGTAGTGGATGAAATTTATGCTCTGAGATATCATAAAAGAAAGGGTAATTTGACTATGAAACATGTAAAGACCTAAGTTGCAGATATGAGGCAACTTAGTTGGATTTTTTTTTGTAATTTTTTTTACCTGTAAATATTCTCCAATGTTTTAATATAGGAATACCAGAGGGTTATAAAGTAACTTTTATCCTTTAAAAAAGTTAATAAATTTTGGAGGCTGTAGCATGAACAGCTAGAAAAGGCATTCTATTTTTAAGAATTATTTTTTAAATTTTATTTTAATGACACATAAAATATGATTCCTTAAAAAAAAGCTCCAAACATATGCACAATTTGCAAATCTGATGGAATTTGTTGGACTATATGTGAAATATTTTATTCCACACCTTGAAACAGGACAGAGAAGAAAAAAAATCCTTTTGAAAATCTTTGGCATGAAATTGCTTATGCAACACCCTTTATTTGGCTTGGATGACTTAATGCTCTGTTCCTATCCTGTTCTGAATACATCAGTGCCTGGAAAGTGTTTACAAAGTTTAATGGAAATCAATTAAGAACTGTATTGGATTAATATATCTTTGGTGTGTGAGACAGATAAAAAACGATATTGCTTTCATGTAATTGATATAATGAGTGAAGAAAAATTATACGTTCTTGGTAGTAGAGCCAAAATGTGAAATATTAGAAAAGAGAGATAAGGTTGCTTTTTAGCCAGTTTGCCAACTAAGTAATTCCATCCCTAGTTCTTACTATTCTGAAAACTACAGTTACTTTTCAGTTTGTTGACTCTATCAAAAAGCAGGTGAATTCTATCCTTTCTTGTCTAATACTACTGCAGAGTTTCTGAGGGAGGTACGTTCTTTCATCATTTTTCTAGCTGACTTCCATTACGCTGGTGCACAGAGTGCATGCATATACATATGCAAAACACATTGTCTGCTCAGGAATTTCAATTGCATATTTAAACTGTATTATGTATCAGAGGAATTTTTTCTAGCTTATAATGAAAACTGTTAATACAATTAAATGTTCCCTGCTTTATTTACCTTAATGTGTTTATTAATAAAGCACAAAGTGAGATAATGAAAATAAAAAAAAATGGTTTTCTTTCCTTTTTTTTTTTTTTTTAATGAATAATTTCTTTAACTGTTTGGAAGGGACTGTTTTTATGATTATTTATTTCCTTTACAAATGAGAACTGGTAAGCATTTGAATCTGATTTCAGTCCAGTTTCCCGCTGGCATAGACTGGGTGTTTTTGTTTAAGGGTGTTTCTGATTTACCTCACTTTATGTGGAAAATTAACTGTAAAGCCAGTATCACCAGTCTAACAATAAGTCAAATTATAGTTAAAAGCGTCTGCTTAACCAAAATGTTAAAACTTCTCTTTAGCCTTTGGTATTTCACATTTGAAGAAATTAAGCCTCTGCAGAAACCATGGGAGAGATGACTTCATTGCATTATTAACTTGAATGTATGCAAAAAATAATTATGAGTGGAAACAAAAAAAACATACCTTGATCTTAAAGAGAGTTTTAGAGAATTTCAGGGTGTGCTTTCCTGAAAATCATTTTGGAAACAAATTCAACTGTGAATCACAGAATGTGGTCCTTTATATCATTATGATGACAAGTGGTTCTTCAGTACTGAGTGGTATCCTGCAGATGCGAAAATGTTCCAGTAGGATTTACTCAGTGAATCAATATCTTGTAATTGGATTTACTACTTTTCTAAAATAAAAAAGCAAATTCCAAAAGGCAAGAATTTCTGCTTTTAGTGTGCACATGTGTTAGACTGTTTAATCAGCAAAATATTTATACTAAAAGACAAGGGTTTAGTCATGATATTCTATAGAGAAAATTATCTTAAATATAAATGATAGTCATAGTTAAAGAAAGCTACAATTAAAATTAACCATTTACTTGTTTTTACTATAGAGAGTGCAATGTTCCACAAGTACTGGCAGAACTGAATCTTTTATCATCTTAGTGTCTGCTTACCGAACCAATTTTTTCAGCAGAAAAAAAATTGCTTAATCTATTTAATGACTGTAGAAAATGAACATAGTCTTTCATAAAGTTAAGTCTTAAGGTAAACCTTTCAATTTTTCTTTATCTAGGAATCATCTGGACTGAAGTAGGGTGTAGCTGTATGGCAGAATAGTATGTGAAACAGGACTAAATATAATTATTAATTTATCATTGTTTATACAAGAAACACAGATATTCTTATTTATTTTTTCTTTTCCTTCCTTACAAGACAGTGAAGCAAGAATATGCCTGTCTTTTCTTCTATGAAACTTCATAAATTAAATTCTTCAGTTAAAAAAATGTGGGAAAGCTATGCTTCTAAAAGAAGACATGATGCCACACCAACTGAAATCCTGGAGATTTACTTACCTCAGGGGAGTCTGTTGCAGCTCTGTGTGTGTCAGTGTGATATTCTTGGTGATACCTTCTGGTCCCTTGGGGGATTTCAGTAGATTCAGAAAAAAAACTTTAATTTTAGTTTATTACTTTCTGATGTTCCAGACTTAATTTTAATATTATCTTGGCTCCAACTGAAAAAAAAAAAAAAAAAAAAAGCTAACATAAACATTCACAGGTAAATTTTCCAATAACATGAAAAACAACAAGGTTGTTGGTAATGCCCAGCATGGCTTCACTAAGGGGAAATCCTGCCTGACTAATCTTGTGGCCTTCTATCATGGGGCTGTGGAACTGACGGATAGAGCAGTTGATGTCATCTACCTGGATTTGTGCAAAGCATTTGACATAGTCCCGCATGACATCCTTGTCTCCAAATTGAAGAGGCATCAATTTGGTAGGTGGACTACTTGGTGGATAAAGAACTGGCTGGATGGCTGAATGCAAAGAGTTGTGCTCAATGGCTCAATGTCCAGCTGGAGACCAGTAATGAGTGGTGTCCCTCAGGGATCGGTGTTGGGACTAGTCTTGTTCAACATCTTTGTTGGTGACACGAGCAGTGGGATTGAGTGAGCCCTCAGCAAGTTTGTTGATGACACCAAGCTGTGTGGTTCAGTTGATATGCTAGAGTGAAGGAATACCACCCAGAGGGACCTTGACTTGTTTGTGAATTGGGCTGATACCAACCTGATGAAGTTTACCCATGCCAAGTGCAAAGTCCTAAACCTGGGTCAGAGCAAGCTCAGGCAAAACTACAGGTTGGGCAGAGACGAGATCCAGAGCAGCCCTGCAGAGAAGGACTTGGGGGTGCTGGTTGATGAGAAACTTAACGTGAACCAGTTTCAATGTGAGCTAGCAGCCCAGAAAGCCAACTGTATCCTGAACTGCATTAAAAGGAGTGTGACCAGCTGGTCGTACAAAGTAATCCTGCCCCTCTCCTCTGCTCTTGGGAGACTTCACTTGGAGTCCTATGTACAGTTCTGGTGTCCTCAATAAAAATAAAAATATAAAGGACATGGAACTGTTGGAACAAGTCCAGAGGAGGACCTCGAGAACAATTCTAATATCCAATAGCTTTTGGCTCCATCCATATACGGTGTTTACCTTAACCAGCGCACCAAAAGGTCACCTCTGTAGAATGAAAACTGTCTGGTGGAGTCCTGCCTACCAGAAATTTATCCTTATACACACACACAATTCTCCCAATGGGAATGTTGTGGGTGACTCTTTCCTTGTACTGACAGGCAGATAGATGGGTTCAATCATCTTTACAAGACTGTTTTAACAGAGCTGAAAAAATTGCAATGAGAAGATTTGGGTCTCCTTCTACAGCAGTCATGACTGAAGTGTTTGTGGCTGCACTTGCCTGTGTATAGCATAAAGTGAAATAATGATTTCCAAAATCAAAAGAATCTTTGTCCACAGGGTCACAGCAGGGGCAGCATTCACTCAAGAGAAGTTAAACACAGGAATGTTGAACCAGACCTAGAAATATTTAGTCGGGCTCAGCTACTTATAACTCCAGCAAACCACAGATCAGGAAACAAGTTGCTCAGCTCTAAAACTGCTGGTGGAATAGAGTTGAAAAAAGCAAGAAACTGGTTATCACATCTTGTATGCTCATATCCATTAGGAAACTGGTGTTGAACAGCCAAGTTTATATGACAAAGTTCAAACATTACAGAGTAACACCAATTGTCACTGGCTTTAATTCAGAAAAAGGTTAATTTTCCATGTTGGTTTACTCATGTCTTTTTGTGATTAATATAAGTCCACCAAGGGAATAAGAACCACCCAAGATACTGTGATGTGAAGTTGTAAAACGCAGAATATGTCACCTATCCTCTGTATTTTCTCCTTTGGTTTGTGGGCAAGAAACCTCATTGTTCACTTTGATCCCTTTCCCCTCATTTAAAACAAATGTCTTGCCTTTCTCTTCAGTTCCTATAGGTTTTCAATGGTATATGTAGGATTGGAAGAAATACATATTACGCTTTGATACTCTTGTACCTAGTATGGACAAACTTCTGACTACTGCTTTTCATTCTTCGAAGACTAGGCTTTTTTTCATCTGAAATGGCACCTGGGCTTTTTCTACAGTGCCACAGATATTCTAGTAAAATACTGGAGTCAGATAATATGTATTAATATACTACCTGGAAAGATGATCAGCAAACCCTTATAATACAATAAGAATGAAAGGATTTCTAGTCAGTTAGGTCTACACTGATAAAAATCCTCAGACTTAAAAGCACTGATCAACTAATGAGTTCATTTCTCTAAAACTATTTTTGTTCACGTATCACTGACAAACAATTACTCTGAAAGTTCCATGTAACAGTTTGAAGCCTTCCTTAATGGCACAATAGCATATTTACAAAATGAAGAAAATAATGTAGCAATTAGAATGAAGTGAAATTTATATCACATTCATAACATCGAAGTAATTGCACTTCATGTAAGTGAAGTGCTGGGTGATGAATGCAGACGTGCAGCTGTACTGTGCTAATATGCACTAGTGATAGATATAATTTGATCAAATGTCACATCAAGATGTGTTAAGAAGACACTTCTCAAGGTTAAGTAATAATAACCTTTATAATAGCTATTTGTGCAACAGACTACCAAGACTATTGTTGTTATAGCTCTAATTAATTGAGTGAAATTATTATTACATTGTAGATGTTAATTCTGATAGCCACAGTATAATTAAATTCAGCATAGATATTAGATTTAGCAGTCCAAATTTATTGAAAATAAAGTGTGTGAAAGACAAGAAAGTAAAAACAAAACTCTAAATTAAAATAGATTCAATACAAATAATAGCTAAAACTAAAGTGATAAAAAAATTAAACAGAGGCAGTTTAGATTGGATATGAAGAAATTCTTTACTTTAAGGGTGGTGAGGCCCTGGAATGAGCTGCCCAGGGAAGCTATGAATGCTCCATCCTTGACGGTGTTCAAAGCCAGGTTGGATAGAGCCTTGGATTTCATGGTTTAGTGGGAAGTGTCCCTGGCCATGGCAGGGGGGCTGGAACTTGATGCTCTTAAGGTCCTTTCCAACCCTAACTATTCCATGATTCTATAATTCTATATCACAAATCTGTCATTTTAAATGATTATGAAGTTTCTCGTTGAAAAAGGATTGGCATTTATAGCACTATGCTTGATTCAGCTATGGCGTTCAAACCACAGCAAACTCTATTATTTCAATAACAATCTTAAAATACATGAATTTATGCTTTATCCTGTACAGGTAAAAGGTTTACGGATTTTTCAGGCCTAAAGTAAACGCAGCCATATATTTTTGCAGTATGTTGTACAAGCAGACTGGCATGTGATAAATTCATAAACCAGGCTGCTCTGGTATAGGAAAAGGCTAAAGCCTTGAAGAGAATGTCTCATATCATTGCCAAGTAGAGTTTAAGAACTGTGTGTGGTCAAAGATTTTCATAATTTTCCTATTTTCCTCAGAAGATGGCTGCTTTTACCTGAGCACTGCACTTGATTTAAAATTCAGAATTTCATTTATTGTACCAAAAATCAGTGAGAAGTCAATAATAGCATGCAGTTTGTAGAAAGCTTTCATTTTCTGAAAGAAACTAGCTGCAGAAACCTGCAGCTTTCAAGATGTATTTGTCCTTTGCCTGTTTAATTGAAAACAAGGATGTCAGTGTTGGTAAAATCAGTTATGAAAATTTCTGTTGAACAGGAGGAGAAAGTTGCAAATTTTTGCTCCTCATGGTTCCCTGCAGCCTTTGGCATTTTTGAAGGCATTTTCTGAGCTGGGAAAGAAGGAAAGAAGAGGTTAAAAAAATTGTCTGTACTGCTCTGTTTCAGCTGTCAGTCATCAGAGCCACTAAGGCTAGATGTTCATCCTTCAGGCAGTTCTGTGACTGCAGCTCAAAATGAGCCCTGCCTAAGCAGAAACATACAATTATTCCAATCAAATTATTCCTAGGCTGCACAATACAATTACCCAGCTTAATTTGGAAGATGAATTAATTGAAGGATGATTTTCCTTTTTTTGCATATCCCTGTGTGGGATATTCATCACAGACAGTTGAAATACTTTGTTTTGGCTCTTTCCTTTTAGGGAGAGGAGGAGGATTTTCACACCACAAGTCATCTCTTACATTTGCACAGTATCAATATATAAAAGTGGAAAGAGAGAAGTGATGCTTTGTCAAGATTTTTATTTTTTTTTTTCCCTCTTCCACAGATGAAGACTGATTGAAATAAGAGTTCATCATGAATTTCTCTGAATTGCTATCTCTCACGCTGATGCTGATTCAACTTTGTCCTTGCTGTCCAAGCATGCAGAACCACTTGCCTCAAAACACATATCAGCCTTTCAAAGCAGTTCGAAGAGTGAGACGTGGCTGGGTGTGGGAGCCACTTTTTGCAACTGAGGAACAGACTTCAGTGGTGCCCATGTATGTTGGACAGGTAGGATAAGTAATGATTCAAGGATGGTACAAGATTAGATTTAACATGCTGATTAGCAGCTTGCTACCTTGACTTGGAAGACCGAAAGCTTCCAGCAACCTGGCAATATCAGAAAAGGCAAAAGCTGAAGCTTTGGGAGCTGTAATTGGGCAGCACAACATCTCTCCTTTACTGTGACCTGACTTAGGGTCAGAGAACTCCAAGAGCTTGAGGTTGTGGCAGTATCAAGGACCTTTCTTCACTTTTGTCTGCTCTCCTGCTGTCGAGGAAATACTACATTCATTCTGTTACTAAAGCTATCTCCATATACAGCAGATGAAGGTACCAAGATAAAAAGTTCTTTTCTGTTTTCTGAATGAAGGTTAAGGACTTATTTTCAACATCTGGCAATTTTCTTGTGTTATTCTTGGCACTGCATCAAAGCAGCCATACTGAGTGCAGTGTAGTTTACAAACAGTATTTAGCATGATTTTATATTACACTAAGTAGCAGATGATTTACCCCTCATTAATTTTTAATGAAGCAGATTAATACCAAATCCTTTTACCACTGAGAAACTGCAGGAATTGATGTGGTTCATTAGATTAATGTAAGTTTAGCACAAGGAGCAATTATTTTTCACCCTCTTTTAAAAATGTGCTTCAACATAATTGCCTTAATTGTCTAAAGATAGGGTTTATCTACCACTTTCTCCTCTCTCTGATGGTTATTATTATTATTTTTATTATTATTAAATACTTTTTTTGTGTGCTAGAAGTAATTGTAATCTTGAGATCTAATTTCCTTTTCTTTAAGGCGATTTCTACATGAATGAACCAAAATAAGCTTAACTGCTAATTAAATAGCACTAAAAATTAATTGGGCCCAAAGGGTGAAGTTTTCAAAATTCATTAATTACTTTTTCACAGCTCCTTCGAAGTAACTACTGTAGAAGTGTGATGTCTCACTTCTGAAACAAAGTGTAGGTATACTAATTTCTTCAGTAATTATTACTTTTTCTATAGCTTGAAAACAGCTATTTTTTGTAAAGCAACCTCATAAATGTCCTATATTTCATGCAAATTTAGAAAAAAATCATAATCTCTCCTTTATATTTCTCACAGGTAAACTATAGGGAATTTTTACTGAAAAGTATAGTTAATTTATTTCAGTGCAAGCACTCTCTAATCAGGCATACATACTTGTGCCTTTTTATTGAGATTATGCTTTTCTTTTGGTGAATGAAATCATAGCCTATAATTAACGCAAAATTTTTAAAAAATAAGACCCTGAAGGAGACTGCATCAAAGAAAATAAAAAGGTAGACAGTCTATTTTGAAGTCACTATTCCCACTTCTCATTTAAACCAGAAAGACCATGAATTCTTTTCCATCTAGGTTAATAAAACAGGTAAACTGAGGATCTTAGCTATGCTTTCTCAGCAAATATCATCTGCAAAAGACCTCTCATTTAACACGGTCAGGAGCGTGAAAATATTTTTGGGATAAATGATGCTGCACGAAGTAGTCCAACATAGGTTACGTCTAAAAAGGCAGTGCGAGTCACACCTCTCTAAGGATTTGGTGTACTCTGTGATCACATCTGAACCTCATCTTGGGTTAAAGATCTAGCTATACACCACTTTCTCATGCCCTGGAGTTCAAGACAAGGAAACCAAGATTACAGATCAAAAAAAATCTGTGGTGCTCCCTAGGCAGAAACCCAATTTGTATGGTGCTAAAATAAATTTGGTCAGACCACTCATAAAGAGCCAGACCTGCCCCATATTTTGCACAAGGTTACTTGATTTCAAAACATTTGACTTTAAGTTGTTCATATTTTAAATAGTTCTAAATGTTAAGGAATTAAGTTATTGCTATTTAAAAAGTAGTTGCGTATTTGTAATATGAACAGAAGTGTTTTGTTGTCATGAACAAATGAAGCTGGACCACAGTGACCTCCAGGGCTTAGCTTCATCAGAGGAATCATCATCATAAAGTTCATCTTAGCAAGACAACAGAGGATGCAGATATTCCTGGAAGGAAATGAAAAATGTCTATCAATTTATTTCAAAATAAATAATACAGGCTTATACTACAGAATGGCATTTCATCTCTTTAATATTTCAACAGAAATAGAACTGTCTTTCACATTTGCACTTAGTATTGTTGAGTACGAAAAATATCAATAAAACTCACAAAGTACACTTGTCATTTGTAATAAAAAATTTAGATAATGTTTACTGACTTTCACATTTTTTTCAGTAGCAGTCTATGAGAGCTGATGAAAAAACAAACTAAAGTAGGTAGTTACATTAATTCCCTTCAATTCAAAGTGGACGAAGCATCTTTTTTTCAGGTTTACCATGGATTTATATGTTTATTATATAAAAACTTCAAAACTGAGCCATGTCTGGATGAAAATGTGACAGCACCATCTTTTAAATATCAGTATCCAAGAAGGTTCACTAGTGACAGCATTCATTGTAGAATGAAATAAACCCCCTCCTACAATGCAAATTTCAGAACTTTGCACCACCCAAAATGTGGCTAAACTTTTCTGTTTTGTACTTGCAGCTGCAATCAAATTTAGACAAGCAAGATGGCAACCTAAAATACACTTTGACTGGGGAAGGAGCTGGAAGCATTTTTATCATTGATGAAAATAATGGCAAAATTTACGTGACACAAAGGCTGGATCGAGAAAATAAACCCTTCTACACTCTAAAAGCTCAAGCAATTAACAGAAGCACTGAGCTTCCTATTGAACCTGATTCAGAATTTATTATCAAGGTTCGAGATGTCAATGATCATGAACCACAGTTCTTGGATGGACCTTATATTGCCACTGTTCCAGAGATGTCACCTGAAGGTATTGCATGCTGTGAACCAAACTCTTTATTTCTTGACATTTTTCCTGATAGCTATATTGATATAACATTTTAATAATATATTTTATAGACTGCCTTTCAGTAAGAAGCAAGCAAACTATATTACAAGCTTGGAAATTTTCAGAGGTTTATGCTTTAACTGAAGGTTGTGAGCACCTCTGTTTAATATCCTGGCTTTCAAATATTTAGATATCTACATGTACTCAAATATTTTTAAAGAATCTGAATGCATGCTTTGTTTGTCTACAGAGAGTTGCCTTCCTCATCAGTGATCCAGACTTGAAATGGGTACTTGTTTAAAATTGTAATATTACCATTTGAAATAGGTAGAGTACTATAGCCAGTTGATTCTCTAGACTAGACGTGGGACTGACTGATTTCACTACTATTTTAATCAGTATAGCACCCTAGCCTCTAGAAAAAATGTTCAGTGTATGATTATTGTCGCAACCTGTCAGCTTTTCAGGCTTCTAACAGTCTGAAAGAAAAGTAGTATGCATGCAAAATTCAAGTTCCCTGACTTGATCTGGCTCTTTTAAGGACATAAATATAAGCTTAGTTGAACTCAGAAGTACACAGAAGCAGTATTCAGTCTACTCTGACTCTGCTTAACAATTAAATAATGTTTCTTTACTGCACCCGGTGTAGTATGAATCATATTGTACTGTAATTGCAAAAGAATCACAATCACACTACAGGCACTACGATTTTCCCACTTCTCCCCCACCCGAAGAACAGGAAAGGTATGAAGCTGAAGTGGGGCTGCTCTCATGACCACCCTTACACCATGGTTAATGCATACCTATTTACGCTGCCAAGCCTCTTTCCCATCAGTCAGCTTATCTTTTGATTTCGTAGAATCATAGAATAGTTAGGGTTAGAAAGGACCTTAAGATCATCTGCTTCCATCCCCCTGCCATAGGCGGGGACACCTCCCACTAAATCATGTCACCCAATGTTCTGTCCAACCTGGCCTTGAACATTGCCAGGGATGGAGCGTTCACAGCTTCCCTGGGCAATTCAGTCCTGTGCCTCACCACCTTCACAGCAAAGAACTTCTTCCTTATATCCAGTCTAAACTTCCTCTGTTTAAGTTTAAACCTATTAGCCCTTTTCCTATCACTAAAGTCCCTAATGAAGAGTCCCTCTCCAGCATCCTTGTAGTACCCCTTCAGACTCTGGAAGATTGCTATGAGGTCTCCACACATCCTCCTCTTCTCCAGGCTGAACAGCCCCAACTTTCTCAGCTTGTAAAATGTCTATAGCATGCAGATATATGCCTCTCATATAATGTCGGTAGCATATAGATAAATCTTTAAAAAAGCCGCAGTGTGAATGCAGCTGACATAAAAAAGCATCTTACAGCTACTGCTATCTTCAAATATTCTTTTTAATGAAAGAAAGTTATCTGTTATTAAGATAAATTTGAAAAAATATCTTAAAAAAAATCAATGGATTCTTTAAGCCTTACAGAAACAATTCCAATAATGTGTTAAATTTGTACCTCTATTTCTTCGGGTTATTTCTTTTACAAATAATATTGGAAAAAAAATCAAATGCTTAAAATTCAACTGCTTAAAATGCTATGAATTAATTAGGTCATTAATATAACATCATCAGTGATCATTAACCGTAATAAAAACTAGGTTAATTCAGCATTGCCCATTCAACTTTTAAGGCAGATTCAGTGAATCTTTTGAAGGGAGCTGTAAACTTTATCTTCTGCCAGAATAGGTAGGAGTTGCAGGAAAATGATATTTGTGTTTGGGGTTTAATCAAAAGTGGGGTTAGTATCCTAATTTCTGCCAGGAAATTCACTACCAGCTGCAAAAGTTTTCCATTTAATCAATTTATTCCTTAGTCATCCTGCTTATACCGCCTTCTACCAGGGAAATAATTTTTGGGTGTATGATTGCCATTCTCTATGTCATTTTCTTCCATGCAGACAGACTTATTTGTCTACAGACTTCTACATTGAAGTTTTGGTCAAATTACTTTTTCCTGACATAATCAGTTGGTTCTTCAGAGGGTACCTCTAGCATTTGCATCTTGCTCATTCATGCATGCTTGCAGATGAAAAAATAGGTGCCTTATCACAGACTTTTTTATTTGTTTGTGGGTTTTTTTTTTAAATGTGATCACAGTAATAATGGGCATAGTTCATTGTCTAGAATTATCTGGGTATTTTTATCTGGTGTTGCACAGATTTAAGACTTTGACAATACTCTTTTTCCTTTTTTTTTTTTTTTTTTACCCTTTGTTGTAAAATGTTGTTTAGGAAGCACTTAATATCTTATAAAAGTAGTTTTAAAATAGCTGATAATTTAACATAACTTTATTTAAACTCACACAGTTATGTAATCATCTATAGAAGTATAAAAATTAATTGAAATATTCTTTCTATTTTATCTTTCTCTTAATGACGAACTCCTATCTTAATGATGAGCATATTGAAAAAAGGAATTTAAAAAATCTGAAGTAACATCACATTACATTGGTCAGAATAAGTGAAAAATAAAGTAACATCCCTGTGTGTGTCTCTTCCTTGAGACACGAACTACCTGAAATAGTAAACTCACAGATTTGCAATCATCCAGTGTGTGATATGTGAATCTAAGTCAGTCCTATGAATCTTGATATATTTTCTACGCTGCTGCTTCTATGTTTTACCGCTCCAGCACTAATACTATAGATATTTCAGAGGTCATTCTTTTACTTACTTTACCATGTATTGATACTACACTACTGGTGTACTTCTGTGTTATCTGGCTTATAGAATGTAAGTAGAGTGGCGTATAACAGTTTATACCTTAATAGTGGTCAGCTCCAGTGCATGCAACTCCTGAACCAGATACCATGAGGACTTCTGGTCTCACTTACTCTGCTTTTCAGAGGATATAGACTGCACTTCTGAGATGAAACCTGCTTCAGTGTGCATCCTAAAGTATAAATCCTTACAAGGAAATTTTTAAGCTCACAGTAGATAGAAACAACAACAAATGAAAAATTGCAGCATTGGTACCATGATGTCATCAATATCAGTTGCTTTCTCCCAGTAAAATAGAATAACCTCTTGCATAATAGGGGGATGTAGACTGGAATTAGTTTAAATGATACAGTGCAATAGACTTGTACTTTGCTCTTTTTTAGAGCTCTCTAGCAGTTCAACACACTGATGCTGGATCTGGAATATCCGCACAGAAAACGTGCTCAGGAAGCATGATCAATACTTGGGAAAGCAGCTCACTGTTAGTGAATATTTTGTCTGAAGCTAAGAAAGCAAAGATAGAATTATTTGCAGCTGGCCACTTGTCTCAGAGAACCACAGGAAAACAAAATCAATGCAGACAAATTTGCCTAAAGTTAAGGAGAAATATCAATATAAGTATGCAAATAAGCCAACAGATTAGAATATATTTTACTTCTTTCTTGTCTCTCTTTTAGGTTCAGTACTAAATTTTATTAAGATTTTATATGCAAGTTACACAGAAAATGAAAAGTGTGTCAGCAAATGGAATCTTCTGATAACACAGGGCTGTGCTTTTCCCTCAGCCATTTGGTACAGTTCTACATTAAGTATCTTTGATATACTTGTTAAATTTGCACTAATGCAGTACATCTGACAAAATGGTTAAGATTCACATGCAATAATACATCAGTATTTAATGTTTTTATAGATTTTAAGCTCCAGTTAGAAAAATTAATAACAATTTGCCATAGGAGTGCCCTGTAGTCTACTTAATGGGCTGCAATATATAAGTGGCAGTAATAAGTTTTGCCAAGAAAGGTGAAACACAGGCTTCAGAAATACAAAGAAAAATCTTACACAACAATGTAGCTTGCCTTAATAAAGATACTAAAAAAGCAAAAAATGCGTAGTAAGCATGTTTATTATGCAGTTTATGACATTGCTTTTAAAGAAAACCACATATTTGGGGCTAAACTTTACATCAGCGTCACACAGACTCCCATATTTAAAAACACATTTTTAAAAGCTCACACAAGTTAATTTGCCCCAACCATGATGTCCATTTTCACACACATGTGAAACTGTATCATAGCTCAATTGTGTCATGGGTTCAGCAGCAGCAGTCATTTTTCTTTAAGTAGTAGCTGATGTAGCACTGTGGTTTGGATTTTTGGCTTGGGAACAGTGCTGATAACATCAGTGTTTATAGTTATGGCTTGGAGTGTTTAGGCTGGCCAAGGACTTTCTGAGTTTCATGGTCTGCCAGGGAGGAGG
>JASSUY010027065.1:0-85410 GCA_032466535.1 Forpus xanthops | reverse complement strand
ACTGGAATGGGTTGCCCAGGGAAGTTGTGAATGTTCCATCGCTGGCGGTGTTCAAGGCTGGGTTGGACATAGCCTTGAGTGACATGGTTTTGTGTGAGGTGTCCGTGCCCAGAGCAGGGGGGTTGGAACTAGATGATCTTGAGGTCCTTTCCAACCCTAACTATTCTATGATTCTATGTTCTGATTGTTTTCTTTATTGGTATTTGCTTCTGAATTTTTGCAGCTTGCTGGCCAGGGTTCCAGGGGGACAACTTGTACTCCTTTTCCAAGGACAGTGAAATCAGGAGCTGAGTACCAGTACACTGATGCACGAGGCCTGCATGCACAGACACAGGTCAGCAGGAATGGAAACATGTCAGAAACTGGACCATCAGGAGTTCAGGCTGTAGAGGCCGTTGGTAAGTGTGATATGAAGGACTGTCCAGGTAGCCAGCAAATTAAACTGAGCAATTACAGAACCATGGCTTCAGGACAGTGTTTAGTCAGATATGCTCAGGGTAGTGGATGTTGTTTGAGTAATACTTTTTCCAAAGAAGTTCTGATAGTGAAGATAAAGCCAGAGAATTCACATACACATAGAGAGAAACCATTTGCCGCAAATCATGAATCATAAAATTGTCCAAATTCACCCACAATAAATGTCAAATGCATACATGCTTTCCAGCTGGTCTGAATAAACAGCAAATGTCAGTGCCTGGTAATTAAGATCTCTAACATTACTTCAGATATTGCTTTGAGAGCAGGAGCTATTTTGAAAACCACAGATCACAGTGTGCTCCTCCAAAGAGCATGATAAGGTATGCAAAACTGCAGAGTCTGCCTGAAATCAAAGCTTCTCTTATGATTTAAGGGACACCATGAACTTGAACTGTAGTAACTGAAAGACAAAATGAACTAAAAAGCTTTCCATGTTTTTTCATGACCGTGATTTTTTTTTTTCCCACCTATTTTTTATGTTTTTACAGTGGAGCTTTAAAATGTCTTAGTTTTGCTCTTTTCATTGCTGTGAGGAAAATCCAAATAAGAAGAGGAAAATCACTAGCTCTTCATAGCTTTAGAGCTATGTAGAGAACAGTGAAAATTGCTACAAATCTTCTGTTATTTGTCAGTTCTAAGTCATTTTCGGCTTTATTAGTGAAGGAAGAATTCTAAATGGCTATGTTTTATTTTGTCATTTCAGATGTCCATTTGTTAATGTTTATCAGCCATAATAAAATGTTTCTTGTCAGTGCTTTTAAAGTAATACTTTGGTGATCTATAAGAAAAGTTAGGCTCACAGGAAGACATTTCTTCTATTTTATCAGCTATAATTGGTGAAATAAACAAGCTTTCAGGCTTACAGTCCTTGTATTTGGTCTGATTTCCTGTAATAAACTGTATTACCTCTCCTTAGAAGCTTTTTCAGCACAGATTTTCTCAGCATGGCTGGATTTCCTCCAGAACCATAGTAACAAATTACAAAGTTGCACTTTTTGCAGGCAGACTTACAGTATTCAGTATGTGATTATATATGAATTATTGAGATCTTGCTACACTCAGGGCAAACTGGTATTGCATATCCATCATAGACCCAGTAAATTACCTTTTTAAACAATTTTTCTTTTCCCTGGATTTTGGATTAGAATTATACATTTCACTCAGATACTCTGAGAATTTTCTTCTTTTAAAAGTAATTATTATGATAACTTTAGCAATATTTTTGTTGTATTTTACTAACTGATGTAGTGTCTTGATGGGCACATTTACAGGGAGCTTCAGAAGGCATAAATGTGGTTGTCAGGTACTGTTTTCATCTCTTGGTAAAATTTTAATTGCCATTGGATTTTACAGTCTTGGTATAAAGGTTTCATAGTTTCACGAGGTTGATACATGTGTTATGCTGTTTAACAAAAGGGGCAGTTGAGGACTAGGATAGAAGAGATTGCATGCTTCCGATCAAGTAAAAGAACAAGATGAGGCCTGTCTTTAACTCGGTTCTACAGCATCTCATTGGTGATTTTTACTCTCTTTTTCCTCTTCTGAAATGTAAGTGGGCTAAACCAAGTTTGAAGCTAAAAATAGTCTTGGATTCTTCCCAATTTTCAGTTGTATTAATGAGGGGCAGCTTAATCTGCTTTACTGCTGGGTGATGTAAGTTAACTTGAGGAAAGATGGCTTGAAATTGATTGTATTGACACTTACAAAGAGGAGCTTCTCATCTACAGCTCTCAAAGCCCTTTTCAAAAGTGATATTATGGACTTTTTCAAACTGGAGGAGGAGGGGAGTGAGAAACACAACAGAGGGAAGAGAAAAACAACGCAAATGACACAAGACATAATTTTTTTTATTTCATTAAATGTCTTTTGAAAGTTAATGATGGCAATTTTCACATTATTTCCTAAAATCTCTTCAAATCCTACTGGTTTTAAATCAACAGGACACCATCACTGAATTTAATGGCAAGAAGCTCAGGCATAATAGGAAGACACTGAACGCAGAGCAATCTGACTATCAGGTATAATTGACTCATTGATACTATGCTGTTTCAAAGGATAATGATGAGTGTGTAATTTACTGTGACTAAACGGAATAGATTGTACACTGACATGTGGTAGTGCAATTGGATCTGAATTACATATCAAATGATACATAACAAGGAAAATAACTCCAGCACTGAATGAGGTATCCCACATCTTTGCAAACTGCCAAATGCACAGCTGCTAGATACCTTGCAAAGGGCTCTGTTTGATCCTACCACTTCACATGCAAGCCTTGAAACTGAAATAGAAAATGCACAGTCCTAACCTGTGGGCTACACCTAAGCTTTGCACAGTAATTGGGGGAATAACAATGCTAATGCTGGTGGGGTGGGGATAAACCAGTTCTTTGCACGTTTGACAGCATGGCACGGAAATGCAGAATAGGGAATGAGCAAGCAAAGGGAAAATTGATCCCAGCCAAGCATGGGGTGGTGGTGAACATGAAAACAATGGTGGATTTAAGTTTGGTTTTTTTGTTGACATTTGCTGTTTGTTTTTTGATTGTTAGAATGTTCACAGATCAAATGCTAGAGATCCTGATGGTTCACATACAGACCTTTCCAAAACTGAATCCAGAATCAGCTTTTCAGAAGAGCTTGTAGGAATCCAGCAAGGAAGCCCAGAGAAAGGCAATTCAGTCACATGTTCAGAGATGACAGGATTGTTGTGTGTTTGTGTAAATTCAGTTAAAGGTATTTGGAAAGCATATTTCTGACAGCTCTGTGAAGCACAGAGACAGATGAATGTGGATATAGAAAGAGGTTTTCTGTGTAAAACCATAAACATGAAAATCTTTGGTGTTCTAGTAGCTGATTTACAGGGGAGATCCTATCCTCTTGGCTGATATACTGGGATTGTGTTTTACCTCCTATAGCTTGAATTTAAGAGGCAGGATCTGTTACTGACAGCTCAAAAAACCCATATCCTTATGAATACAGGGAAGGAGCTGTAAGACCAACCTATTGCAGTGCCGCAGACCCAGGGCCATATGTGCCAACTTTAGGCACTGAAGCATGAGATACAGATGCTCAAATATGTTAGCTATAAGCATAATTTCATCAGTGTAGTTTTCTAAAGGAAATAATTAACTAAAATAGCAAAAGACATTAATTTACACTTCCCTTGTCTCTTGAAATGTCTTTCATATTATTAAGTCTGTTTATACAAAGTTGCACTGCCTCTATACTGTTTGACAGTAGCTTAGTTCAACTACTTCAAAACTCTGTGGACCTTTTAACAATTCTAATAATCTGCTCTCATAAGTATATAGGTTTAAACTAATCCACAATAATCAGGGTAAAGTCTCAAAAACATCAGTCTTAATGCACTTTTAAGCTACAGGCATTCCTTTTATGGCCCTTAATGCTTTGGTTTACATAGTGTATCTTTACTTTCCACACAAAAATCACATAAAGGCTTTTAAGGGCTGCAAAGTCAAGCATTCTGAAGTTAGAAAATGCCAAAAATCATGTTGTCTGCAGAACTTTGATTTACCTCCCCTTGCATTTGATTAATGACATGAGCCTATTTAGTGCACAGAAAGGATGGCAGTCGCTTAATGAGCAGCTATTCAGTATTTTGATGCTTGTTGTGGGACTCTGTGCCTTACTGTCTATTGTTCAAATCCTGCTCCAAACACAGGCTTAGTAATTTTGTTTTAGACTTTTCAATGTAGGAGCTGTGAGCTTCACAAACAGCATTTAATGTATTTGGTAACATCCTCGTGAAGTATGGAGTGGTAGCATTACAGCCCATTACTTTACATTGCAGCTACATTTTTAGCCATAAAAATACAAGGTTAGAATTCAGTTTTTCAGCAAAACACTGCACCTAGTTAATGTCCACCCCTGAAAAATGAGTTTTTAAGTGACTAATAGTCTGTGCAAAAGACAAAAATAGAATCCAGTCCTTCTGAGCAGCATAGAAATGCCAGCAGCCACTTATTTCTTTTCTTCCTGCAGTCATTGCATTCACTTTCTGCAACACAGGAGCCAGGATCCTCTGGACAAGATCTGATTCATTACACAATCCTGACTCATCTCCATGTCGTGGTCCATTCTGTGCACTGAGCAGCTATATACAGCTCTTATACCAACAAGCTGGATATACTCCCTTAAAATGATAGAAAAGAATGACAAACTAATCCCTGAGAGGCCTGGTGATCCAGGTATTTCCCTGTCTGTCTAACCTGATGTGGCTCCATTGACTGCTTTGAACAACTGTGTGCCTGTGCTGGTGCTGAATGTGTAGGTTAAATGGATAAAATCATAAAACAGTTCATGGGGTGTGTGAAAGAAGAGTGCTGACATGGGAAGAAGGAATTGTGGTTGCAAAAAGACTTAGGGGAATTTACTGGTAAGAAAAGGAAGCCTGATTTACCTCTGGGAGGATGTGTCTTGCTGTTTCTCACCACTAACCCAGGCTGCTGATAGTGTGGTCCTCAGCTGTGAAAGACAACAGGATTCCCTCAACCCTGAGAGGTTACAAAGTGCACTGCACCATAATCAATGTACCACTTCTCTCCTTAAAAAGGCCAAGATGAAATCAGTTCCTCTCTTCATTTTCCTCATGGGTGACAGAGCTGTATGTATGTATGACAGTGTCTGTGCAGGTGCTAAGTGTCCCTGCTGGGACTATCAGTGAGTGCTCAGTGCATAAATGTCATGGTTTAAGGCCCTTACACAGTTCTGCTCACTCCCCTCCCCCCCCCCCCCCCTTTCTTCCCCAGTCCCAGAGGGGTGGGGAGGGGAATCGAAAGAATGCAACTCCCACAGGTTGAGATAAGAACAGTTTAGTAACTAAGGTATAACACAAATCACTGCTGCTACCACCAGGCAAATACAAGGAAAGAATACAAGAGCTCACCAACTAATTTCCACCCAGCCCAACCAAGCAGGTTTTCTCTCTAACCCTAGTTTTTGGAGCATGGTGCAGCAGTTTAGGTGGCACCATTAATATAGTAAAGGTCTGCAGGTCTATCCTGAGATAGGGACATTTTTGCATAAGCACCCATGTGGGGAGTGTAACAGCAGCATGCTGTGGCATAAGGACCTGGTTCAGGTCTGCCACACAGCTTTGCTCATGATTGGGTGGCTGGGGCTATTCCAGGTGGGTCATGCACTAACATGCAGAAGTTGTATGAGCAGTGTCCTGTAAGGTGATCTCATGACCAGAAACCCGTAAGCTATACTCTCTTGGTGCTCCTGAGGGACCCTCAGCACCCTAGCAAGTACTCCCAGAACTCAGTCTTGCAGACCATCAAGGGCTTCAGGTCTCAAGGACCAGTGTGTCACTGGTATAAGGCATTACAGGCCTACCAACCCTGCTTCAGTGGTTGGCAGAGTTCCTGTCTCTCCTGCTTTTCAGTCAGACAGGATCACCCTTCACATTGCCCTTGCCAGGAGAAGAGATTGAGAACTCAGTTCCAGCACTGAGAAACAGATCAAGTGTTTGATGGATTTTTGTGCCCTAGGATGGAGCACACTCACTGAATCTGTATGCGCAGTAAATGTAAAGAGTCTCTGGCATACAGGAGCTGAAACTGACAGAACATTCATGGACTTGAGCTCACAAGCTCCCATAAGTGTTTACAGAACGTTTGCACTGAGATTTTCAGAGGCTTATTGCTTGGCCCAAATATGTGCAGTGACTCATAGGAGCAGTGAGAAGCACATCCCAGATGCAGACAGCTCCTCTATTAGATTTTGAGGCTCTGCATCACACTTTCTACCAGAACAGTCTTGCATTTCTTTTGTTAAGATGAGCATTCCTCGATGTTTTATTCTTACTGACAGCTGAACCCATGTTTTAATAAACAAGCAAACAAATACCCTTCAGGTCCTCAGCAGTCAGCCAGCACAGAAAATCTCTCTCAAACAGTTAAGGTTAGAAGTTGTAATGTACTGATCATATTGATAACAAATCTAGTAAAGAAAGTGTCATTAACTTAACTATGTGTGTCCATATGGTCAGCCCAATGGGAGTTATGACAGGCAGCAACTTGCAAGCTGCTAAATTAATGAGATCTTGTATCTTCTATTTCTGCAGCTGTATTCCTCAAATCAGTTTAATGATGCAAAGTATTAGTTCTAGGTGAGTGCACACAACCCTATATGTTTTAAATGAAAGAATTGTTATTATAAGAGAATTATTAATTATTGATTGATAATTATTAATTAGCCTAAACTAGACTGGACAAATGTGGAATAGGTGAGCCAAGCTCATAGCAGCCATGAAGGGATGCATCTCACACTATACAGACTTCCAGGTTCTATTGCAGAGAACAAGTGTAAATGTCTTAATTTCCACTGGATAGTTCTGTTCAGATAATACCTGTTCTCATTTCCATAACCAAAAGGTGGCAGCATGTTGTCTACTTTCCCTTTCCATCCATCCTCCTTAATAACCTTACTTGCTTAGTTTGCCAGAAGTCCAGAGCAGTTACGCTGACTAAGGAATGCTGATGAGATCTTAGGTGAAATCAACTGTTTATCACCTTTAAATAGAAACAGAAATAAAACAAGGGCTAGTGGTTTTATTCTGTTGTTTCAGTGGCAGCCTGATTGATTTTTGTAAATGTGAAGAAAGGTTATATCTCAGTTCACTGGTGTAAATTCAGAAGGGAAACCTACTTGGAGAGCTTAATGCTTGTACTATCAGTAATGATTGTTAAGAAGCCTGAGCAAGTAGTATGTGTGAGATACTATTGATCTAACTGAGTTTTGTTCATTCTTAGGTACTTCCTGCTTTGGTAAATAGACAATAAGCCAGTGGGCCTCCAAAGGTAGGTCACATACTTTATGCAGTGCAAATACCAAGGTGAAAAGGACATGAAGTACCACTTGAGTTTTGCTGCATGAGTACATTAGTTCAAAGGCTCCTGGAAAGGTGCCCAGAAATATTTCCCATGTTGGCTGGTAAAGAGATCTGAAGGTAGAGGAAAGCATTCTGAAACATAACAGGCTCTCAGATCTGTAGGGTTCTGTGTGCTTGTCACACTGCCACAAGTCCTCAGGACACACAACTGCTACAGAACACTGGAGTGTGTGTCCATAACAACTCAAAACACCCACATGCATATCAAACTGATTCCTGCTTCCTACACTGGCTTCCTGTACTCATACTCGGGGTCTCAGTCATGAGTTCTCAGCTGCTCCATGGCCTGAGAACTGTAAACACTGCTCTGGGATCTTGGCTGGAGTTAACAGTACTGTCCCAAGGCACTATGAAGCTTTTTACCACAAGGGCAAATAAAGCCTTTCAACTTGAGAGAGTTGACAACTTCACTTAGCCTCAGTTGCCAGCTGGAGAATAGATACACAGAAAGGGTAAGAATATGTATGATAATTACAGAAAAGTCCAGGGTCACTTTCCAACCCCAGCTCAGCAGATGCATATGAAGAAATGCCCCAAGTATAAGCCTCAGCAGCCATCCAGGTTGAGACCATAAATACTTCTGAAGTCGGGATATACTTAGTTGATCAGCATGCTGCAGTTCACAAGTATGGCTAGTGGTGAGCAGCAATCCTACATGGCATTATACCTCCTGTCCGTAACTAGAGATCAGACTTAAAGGAGCAAGACAATTTACAGACAGTGCTGGATGGAAGATTAAGAACAATGTGGAAGCTGGGGCTGCTAAGCAAGATATAGTTGCAGGGAAGGTCACTTAGGTGGCTGAGAGCATCCCTTGTCATAACTGCCAGTGGAGATGCATTTTAGGGGAGTAGCTCAAAAACTGAAGGCACAACTCTTCTACATATTAAAGATTATCTTAATTTATTCCTCGTCCCTCCAAAAGGAAGAGCAAGGTTTTGGCCTTCTGTCTCTGACACAGAAGCATCACTAATAAAAGCTCCCCATGCATCACATTCTCCTTCATAAGAGTAGAAGAGGAACAGTGCTTATATGAAAATCTTAGGGGATATTAGCCCCACACTTGAATGCAAAGCACTAAAATGAAGCAACATAAAAGCACACATGGAGGATTCCCAGGCTTTAGTCTGGGTCTGTCATAAGTAAAGATACCTTTGAGGGAGGCTGGAGGGTTTTGATGGTGCGGTTGTATTGAGATGCTGCTCAGCAGCACAGAAGTGGGTGGGTGGTTTGCCTAGCAGTATGTCTTTTGCTCTCTGTTGTGTGAGTGGCTGCTGCTGGCCTGTCAGTACCTGCAGCTTGCCATCCTATGTAATCTGTCCTCAGTTCAGTCCCCTTTCCACAATGTCAGCACTGGCTCCTGAAGGAGGTGATAACCAGCAAAAGGTGGCACACATGGTGAGCCTCAACCGCTGCAAATCTGTTACTCAGGATGAAGGATGCCCCTTACCAGTCACACTTGGCTTAATGTCTAGCATTGGAGAGGCAGCAAAAAGGGGCTATAACTAATTTTCTTTTATCTACTCACAAATACACAGGTGGGAAAATCCTCTGTGAATTGTTTTGTATTTTACCCGCTGTCTGCCAAGGGATGAGTTAATACAGTTCAGCCATGCCAATACGAGCAGATTTCTGTTCTGCTTCTCTGTTGCTGCCTCGATTTCCCACCTCTTGTTGAACAGCTGGTCTCTAGAAAGAGAGGAAATACTTCTGTTCTGAGGTTTGAAAACCAGCTTGAAAGAGAAAGGACAGAGAACACCTGAGTATGTTCTCTCCTCCATTCAGTGTTAGTGCAGCTGATAAATTGTAGGCATGACTAGTAAATCTCAGACTTTTTTAGACCTGGAGTAGACATTCAGTGCAGGTTCTATTTTGAATAGGAATCTATTTTCCTCTATCCTTTACTTTAAAAGCATCTGCAGTTCACAGCTACGCCAAAACTGACAAGTTTGCGTGTCAAATGGAAATGCCAACATAATATGGTGTGACACGAACAGTGGCCAAACATTTTCTTATGGCTTTTTTTTTTTTATTGCTGGTGCAACAAAGGTATTTCTTTAACATTTTTCTGTCTCAGATCAAGATGGGGTCTGAAGACCATACTTATTCTGGAGAGTTTCCATTTCTGCTACCTTTATACTCTCTTCCTTTTCTCCAGAGACAATTGCAGTTTAATACCACTTAGTAGATAGAAAAGCCAGAAACATCCCATACCACAATATCCATTTTCTTTTCCACCTAGATAAAAAGTGCTAGCAAAAAGGCAGAACCAGCATCAGATTTAAATAGCTGATCCCAAGATAAAAGGTGACTTACAGCATATCAATCTTCAAAGCCCATTTTTTTTATGCAAGCAGTGACAGTTTAATCCTCTGTTAACTTCAACTTTCAGATGGAGGCAATTTTCAACTTCAGCTTGGAAGGCATTAGTTGCTAGGTACAATATTGTATAGCATGAAGATGGGATCTCTAAGTACAGTGTGTGTCTTTGCCCTTTAAGGTACTTTTACACTTGGAGCTGGGCCTAATCCATACCCCCTCCCTCCCTTGTTTTGGTAGTTGCTATTAGTTAATGGGAAGCAGCAGGCTTTGTGAATAATCTAATGACTCCTGACTGTGCTTAATTACAGCCTTTAAAAACAAATCCATCTGACACTTTCTCCAATAAATAAAACGGTTGATTAAGTGGAAACAGTCCAACTAATAAAATAATTGGTAGTAAAACAGCAGATATTTTCCTCTCTTTCAGGGGTTTAGATTTCAGAATATGTATATGCTTTTATTTATTTCCTTTTCAGCAAACCTATTGCAGAAAAGCAGCTTTGCAGGTCTGAGTGGTACTAATAAGGAGAGACGCTCCTGGCATTCAGGTTAAAGAGGGCTACACTGCTGATCTGGAAGTGCTTCATTTTTCTCTCCTCAAAAAAATGGTATGTATTTTTGGCTGGAACCAGGTAATTCTGCTTCGCAAGGAAACATCATCCTGCAGCTGGTTGGCTAATGGGAGATGTTTGCCTCTGTTGCTGATTGCAGAACTCAATTTGAACTGGGAGTTGACAGCTACTGCCTCTCAAAAATGCCTCTCCAAAGAAGCTCCTGGCCCTGCACCAGCCCAATGGTGTGCTGTGTGCCCTCTTGCCATCTTGGGTGTCCTGTGTTGCTGATCTGTCTTATAAATCATGCACAAAACCACTCCAGTAATGTCAGTACAACAGGGCAGTGAGTCAAATCGTGCACATCAAGGGAAAAATGTTAAATACTTCTAGCTTTAAAAATGCTGAACACATGTGCTTTGGTTTTGACTCAAAACCATTAAAGTTTAAGTACAAAAACATCTGAGCCAAATGGGAGCATTTGGGGCACAAAAACCCCATTGGAGCCATTGAGGAATAGTAGGCTTGTTTGTTCTCACACCAGTGCATCAATTCTGTGTAAAGTGTTGTCCCTAAATTAACTTCAGTTCCAGGACAGTGTATGAAAAAAATTGCAATAGGAGAGGTTTAAGTGAGGATCCCAATAAAAGTTTAATTCAGCTCTAACAACCCAGTATGCTGTAGCCACGTCTTATCTGCCATGTATAATGCATGCCTTTTCAAATGCTATAGAGAGCCCCGAAACCTGTTTGTCAAAAGAATACTTCATCTAATATTACTTGAAAACCTTCCTTTGCCTCAACTATATTGTCAAGTTGACCTAAATCCACAGAAATGGGATTGGTTTTTTTTTTTTGAAAAATACTTATTTCAAATTGCTTATTAAAAGTTTTCCCATATAACAATCACATGCCCTAGATGTGACCCCCTTGCCCCACAGTGATTCAGGGTCATATTAGATTAGAGAGTAACTCCTGAAAGGTGGCTGCTCATGTTAGAAAAATCAGCATATAACAAGCACACCATTAGCATAGGCTGTGCAGGGATTTATGCTTTGAGCAACTGGATCTTTCAACATTCACATAATCACTTTTTTCTCCATCCTGATGGAATTTCCAGAATGTAGTGGGAAATAAAGATACCTGCTTTCTGAGGAGAGAAGGCTGCTCTCTAGGATAAAAATGCAGGATACTTGCCCAGAGAAGATTCTTTGCCAAAAGGAAAGTATTTATGCAATGGAGAGCTCTGGCTTGTTCTTTTTTTCAGATAGGGAGAAAGAAAGAGTTTCTGCATTATCACATATTCAAGCATAGCACTTAATGCAGGACCATACTGTGAGATGCCCACATTCCTAGAGACAGGTGGTCCTGCCTGTGGCAGATTTCTCACCCAAAGGCAATGAAGCAGAATAGCCAGGTGGTTACTGCTTTGTCTTTATATCCCTAAAAATAAGCAGAAAGTCCTAGGCCAAATGAGTTTCAGTGTGGAGAAGGTGGACCCTCTCAGTCAGGGTCTTTTCAGCACTCCTATGGCCCCTTGTTAATGGCTGAGGGTTCCACTTGGAGCCAGCAGTTATTTTTGGATAGCTGGATTGGGCCGGTTTTTCTCCCAGCCCTCCCCTGTCTGTCTTACTGCCCCCAAAGAGCTGATGCACAGTGATTCAGCACAGTCCCAGTGCCCATACTGATTTACTGACTGAACTTGGGCAGCCTCTGCCACTGAGTGTCTCTGCAGTATTTTGAGAGACATTCTCACATGTTTGAAGTTCTCAGGAGTGTCTCTCTGGTTTACATTCATCTACATCTTTGTTCTCAGTCAGTGCTGCTTGGAGCTGGCTGTGTTAGGAACAGAAAGCCAGCTGGGCTGATGCGACAAGCATGCAGTCCTTCAGTCACACTCCATGTTGCCCTTTGCAGGTCATTCTATGATCTGTTCGGGCATAGTATGCCAGACTATCAGCTAGAAGGAGATGGGAAACCAATGTGTTTGCTCTAGCCATCTTTCTAGAGAACAGTAGCATTTTGACAGAGGGATAAGTGCAACATAAGATGATGCAGAGGTGCACAATCAACTATTTCTTTGGAAGGTTGCTAAACTGCAGTCAAGATATCTGAGGGCTCAAAGGGTCAGTGTTCACACATTGCAGCTGAACATTGAATTGTGGGAGAACATCAAGGGCTGAGAGAACACACGATGTGCAGTGGGGGACAAAGAACTAAGAGAGGTGAAGAGAATGAACAATTACAGCAGAAGTTGTATAAGAGGCAAGAGGTATACATGAAAGGAGCAGAGAAAACAAGAAAGGGAGAAGTTTAGTAGAAAGACAGATCCTGTGCACATCTTTAAGCACCCAGTACGATGTCTTCTATGACATCTTCTTCTCCTCACCTTGAAAATTTGGCTGTACTGTAAATAACCTCTTCCTGCTTTTAAACATAAGCACTGTTTCAGGCTGTTAAAATTGTATAAGTACCTGTCCAATTCCCATTCAGGCAGTGCTGAGTTTTGGCAGGCAAATTCACCTATCAGACATGTTTATGGCTTCCTGGCAGTTCTGGGTACCAGCATAACAGTGGAAAATCATGTTTTTCTTGATTTGCTGAGGTTAAATTGCTAAAAACAGTAATCCACAGAAGCTACGGTAATGGGACATGTCTAGGAAGTACCCCATACAATAATGTTGTGTGATGGCATCACATTCTTCATGATATCCCTCATGTCTGCATCCCTTGAGCAACAATTTGTAGTTGACAGAATCATAGAACAGTTTGGGTTGGAAGGGACCATCAAAGGTCATCTAATTCCAAGCCCCCTGCAACAAGTAGGGGCATCTTCAACTAGATTGGGTTGCTCAGAGCCCCACCCAATCTGGCTCTGAATGTTTCCAGGGATGGGGCATCTGCCACCTCTATGGGCAACCTGTGCTACTGCTTTAGCACCCTCGTTGAAAAAAACCTCTTCTTTATATCTAGGGTAAATTTGCCCTCTGTACCCCTTGTCCAAGCACAATAGGCTCTGCTAAAAAGCCTGTCAAAATCTTTCTTGTAGGCCCCCTTTGAGTATTGAAAGGCTGCAATAAGGTCCCTCTTGAGCCTTCTCCAGGATGAACAATCCCAATCCTGTCAGCCTGCCTTCATAGGAGAGGTGCTCCAGCCCTCTGAGCATCTTCATGGCCCTCTTCTGGGCATACCCCAGCAGGATGAAGGAGACCTCTTGGCTGACATGCTGGAATACCCAAGATTGTGACCATATAATTATACTTAAGGCATATTAATTGCTTATTTTTCACTGGCCACTGCCTAAAAACATCCCTGGATCACAGATAAATAATTCATTCAGGAGGCATTTTGAAGGCAGACTTGGGTAAACTCTAAGCTGGAAACTCTGCAGTCACAGTGTAACATCAGGATAGTACTGCAGTAACCGCCTTGCAATTCATAGCACTGCATTAGAGAAAGAAGAATAAGCATATAAAAAAGAGAAGCCATATCTGTCAGTCTGCAAATATCTTGCAAACAGGAACTCAGGTTAAAGATGCTGTTTTCAAACACAAATGTTCCATCCATTTCTAAGCCATTAAATCATAGAGATCTTAATGTCAGAACTGTTGATTATCAATGAGATCCAAGTACTGGTGTCATAAAAGTCGTCCTGGATCAGCCTCCTAGTTGCAAAGGAGTTGATTCCTAGAGCAGGGAATTGATCTGAAGCCCCTTGACTGGGTGTCCTTATGCAGACTTTGGATAATAAATGCTTCGTGGAGGGAAAAGGGACATAGATAAGCTTCCTATTTTAGCAATCTCATTTCCTTTAGTTTCCTCTGTTGCTATTTTTCATGGCAGCTTTTGCAAGGAAACTGGCTAAGAGAGCACAGCTTCTCAGCCAAGAGATCTTCTCTGTACTTTTCTAGGCAACCCATGTTGGAAGAGGGCCCTGGACTTCCACATCTCATGCTAGAATGGGAAGCTTTGAAGCATAGCAATGTTATTCCCCTCCAGTTTAAAGCCCATTCATATGTGTGCATATTTGTATAGTTGCTGCAAAGTACCCAAGACATCCCTGTGGATTTAGCAAACCAGTTAAAATTGCAACTGTTACATACCTAGAAATAGCTCAGGCGCAGCTTGGAACACAGATTATTTCCCTAAAGATGTATGTGCAGGAGGGTGGACAGAGACAGTGCAAGCTAAGGATAGCTCAGCTAATGCTAACCCTTCCTGAATATTGACATGGGATTTTTAAATGCTTCTCCACTCCCAGAGAGATGCTGAAAGGTTTGACTTCAGTTTAGCATCTCATCCAAAAAGCAGTAAGCAGTTCTGACAGGGCAGGTCTCCCTAAGAGCTGTGTGGAAAAGTCAGACTTGGATTTGAGCCGAGCCTTGGTGTTGCACTGAAACTCAAGACTTTTGGGGCCTAGAATGATCTCAGATGAGCTGTCTTCTCACTGCAGGAATCAAAGTTTTGACAAGGAAATCAGCTTTAAAATTGATGGTGAGGAAAATGGAAGGAGGAGAAATTTCAGTTATTTGCTGCTACCAAGGTATGCGAGATCTGTTCAGGGAACAAAGGAAGGCTTCATTTCTTAATCTGGTCACTCTGACACTTTCCAAGAGCTTTAAATTGGAAGGAAAAGAATAAGAGGCTTGCTGTATGAATAGCTCATGTATCAGTGTGGGTCAATGTGACCAGCTTTAGGTAGTTAGACATTATTATTCATCACATCTGCCCAAAGGCCTCAATCAACACTCCAGCCTTGTGGTGCAGTGCCAACAAGTGCAAACGCAGCCCCTGCCGTCCAGCTATGGCAGCCTGGGGTTATGGTGGGATGACAAGTGGCAGACTCAGCAAGAGGTGTGAGGCAGTGACACATTGGGATAAGGAGTCCATTTGCATGCCAGGAGCAGTCCCTGCCAGGTTCCTCCCAGGCTATGCCAGGCAGCAGGGCTTGGTAGGATTCGTGGCAGAAGTGAAGCATAAAAGAGGATTTGATGGAAGACAAGACAGTTCCTTGTGGGGAGATTTTTACCATGATTTAGAGAGCAGGCTGTGAGAAAACATAAAAGTGTCTGCAGGAGAAGCGACAGAATCTGTTATCTTTAGCGAGGGAAGCAAGTTTTCTGCTGTGACAGAGTATTAGATATAAGAGACAAGGAGAGACCAAGTAGTGAAGAGGCTTAGAGGTAAAGGCTTGAGCTTTTCTCCCAATCCCACAGAAATATTTATAGTATCAAAACATGTGCTATCAAGATGAAATATTGAAATCTCAGAAATGATGTTTTGATACTTTTTAGCTGGCAGGGATCTTGAAGAAAATAATAACCCATTGTGTTTGACTGTGTTATAAAAAGAAGCTATAAATTCTATCTGCTTACCTTGTGAATGATCCCCAGAGCAACTGAGGAGTCAGGATGTTCCACCCTTCATCCAACCATCACTTGGGCACACCAGTGGCATCACCTCCGAGGGCTGTTGTGCAGGTACTGTGCAGTCCCAGTTCTGATCTGTACTTCCAATCTTGGGGTGCCCTTGGGTTGGCATCTGTACCACCCATGCTTGGTGCAGGAGAGTAAGGGAGAAGGAAAGTTTTTATTTGAGTTGTAATGTTCTGGTGGGGATGTGCCCCAGTACCCTTAATGTGAGAGCTGCTCCCACTCCATGATCAGAGCATGAAATGTATTTTTACTCTGTTAAGCTTAGTTTAAAATGAGATCATTTTGAAACAGAAAACCAGAAATTACCAATTTGAAAATTGTCAAAATAATCTTTTCCTAACCTTTTTAAATAAAAATGTCCTGATATGGAGGCTCTGCCTCCTCTGTGGGAGATCTCCAGTGAGAAAACGTTAGCATCAGTGATATTATCTTCCTTTTCTTTCAAGGTCTTCACTTCATTGTGGTTGCTTGCTTTTACATATATTCTTACCTTAGAGTAATTGATAATTCTTTCTGCAAAATAGGGGTGCTTAAAACCACATATGCATATAGAATTGTGATATTTTTTTACTACTTGTTATTAACATTGATCTAATTATGACAATGTTATGAGTTTTAATTTGGTTCTTATCAGGTTATGGCATTCTGATCTCTGTTTATTCTGATCACTGCTTAGCACAGCACAGAGTAGGGAGAAGTGAATAAAGGGGAAATATGGTTAAAATGTTAAAAGGGAATTTGTTCCTTGCAGGACAAGTAGATTTAGGACAAGGCTGAAGAAGGGACATCACAGTAGCTGGTGTGAGATGATTCAAACAAGGAATTCGGCAGCTGAGAATGGCAGAAATATATTTTTAGAGTTTTATTTAACAGAGTCAGGAGCCCATTGCATGGGTCTAGAAGAATGAATCAGTGGTAACATCCAAGTTATTGGGACTGGCTGCTTGTATTACTGTTGTAATAAAAAAAAGGACAGGATTCAGGAGAACAGGGTAAGATTTACAGAGGATGATCCAGAGCACAGGTTAAAAAAAAGGCATATATATATAGTAGATACGTATGTATGTATGTCAATAGCTATTACTTACCAGGAAGAGAAACCAAGGTGTAAGATTAGATGGCTGAGAATGATCTTGAATAAAGTTCTGTATTTGTCACTTGTGTATAGGCAGATACGTAATCAGACCAAAGCCTGTATGTTTATCTCTGCAGAAACAATGATAAATTTTGTTTGCCCAAAAGAGCAATCTCTAAAAATTATTTTCCCCTTCTTTCTGTTTTTGTGATGTACAAGTATGGCAGTACTATAATTAATCCCCTCCTGACTCTGCTCACGGATGCTGTAACTTCATACAGAAGCACAGATGCACACTAAACCTGAAACTTTACCATCTTTCTTAAAAAGTTGAATTAATGGGAGCAAGCTATTCTCCTAGGGGTGCACAGGAGACACAGGTTATAAAACATGTTGAGAACAAAAAATTTAGTCATAATTCTGAGGAGTTTCTGCTCCTGGAAGAATAAGATGGTTTTGTGCCTGACCTTCCTAAACACTGCATACCCCCAGCTTTCACCATGAAAGCATTTGAAATTGAGTCCCTATTGAACCAGCTAAAGCAAACATAGAACTGGTAGTGTGTAACTCGTGACGGGGAGTATGTTTCGGGGGTGATGCGATCCCTGAACTTGGCTTTGCTTAGAGAAAAGCACTTTTTTCATCTGCACCCCATTATTGTATTGGACAAGGGGTGATGGGATCAAATTAAAATATGGGAAGTTCAGGTTGGATATAAGGAAGTAGTTCTTTACTGTGAGGGTGGTGAGGCACTGGAAAGGGTTGCCCAAAGAAGTGGTAAATGCTGCATCCCCGGCAGTGTTGAAGGCCAGGTTGGACAGAGCCTTGGGTGGCATAGTTTAGTGGGAGGTGTCTCTGCCCATGGTAGGGGGGTTGGAACTAGATGATCTTAAGATCCTTTTCAACCCAAACCATTCTATGATTCAGTGTAAGTGCCATCAGTGTTGTTTTGGAGCATAGTTCATGGAGAGCATTGAAAGGGGAGCAGAGATGCAGGCTGGAAAAGGGGGGTAAAGTTTGCTCTGAGCTGGGACTCAAGTTCTCACTCAGAGTTTAAGTGTCTGCACTCCTTCTTTGGCAGCCCTGAGACTGGGATCACAGGAACGCCCAGGAAAGCAGGCATGGGCCGTTATGACCCCTGTAACTCAGAACAATTCAGTGCTAGGCTGTGCACTGAACAGTTCCTGCCCTTTACCAAAACCTTACCTGTGACGTGTCCTGCAGTTCCTGAGGGCTATCCTGTGGTTTTTCCTGCTTTCCCATAAAGCAGGTGTAATTTGTCATGGTTAGTTTCAGGCACTAGGGAAGCAAGTTCCTTGCATCAGGCATCCAGCTGCGCAGACCTCAGGAAAGCCATTCAGGAGAGGTGAACCAAATGGCCTGGCTTTAAAAACCTTACCCAGAGCAGGTAAGTCCCTGCAGAAACTCACATGTCAAGGCAGAAACAACCTTCTCTAGACCTGGAAGACACAGTCTGTTCCTCTTTAAATCTGTGCTGTGTGCTGCAGTGCTCTGCATTGTTGCCATGGCAGAAATCTCCCCATAGTAATAACCTCTTTCAGAGAAGGTTAGAAAGAGACAGTGCACATGCTCAGAAATGCTGCACTTGTTCTGTTAGCAGTTTGCAGCGGCCATTTCAAAGAGACCATCACAAAGACGAGAGAGAGATCAGGTACTGATATTTTCTTCCTTTGTTAAAGGGGTGATTTTTCTCTTTCACAGAAGCCCATGCACAGACCTGTCTCCCACTTGCACAGCAGGGAAAAAACACCCTTGAAGCTTGTCAGGATTCTTCCTCGCAGTCAGCAAATTCCTGTGGAATAAGTAAGAGGCAGTAGTTAGGGGAGCAGTTCTGCAGTGGGGCTCCCATCCAAAGCTGAGCTGAATATGGGGTGGGTAACGTGAAAGGTACCCTGAACAAGTTCAGCAGGATATCTGCTTTGTTTGTTGCACCTTTGTAGCTCTCAGTCAACTATGAGAACAGTCTATGCCCCTACTGACAGGAGGCTTCTGCATTAGGGACCTTCGAAGGTGGATGCTGTTGATCCTAATTTACTGTGATTTGGAGACACTCTGTTGCATCCTGTTGCAAAGCCTGGTGTCTTTGATTGTACTTGCTTTGATTGCAGGTCACCATTAAACAGAAACCCCAAGATGTCTTGTTTTAATTTTAATCCCTTTGTTTTAAATATTGTAGGAATAAGGAAAAGGATCCTATCTGATCACTCGAAAATAATGTGAGGGATAGGAAACCCAGTCCTGAGGTCATAGGAATAACATTACTAGACCTTTATTTTAGTGTGGGCTCAAATATATCTGTGATGTGCATGTACCTGTGTGTCTCTGGCTTCTGAGCCTTCCCCTACACTTACGTTTCAGTTGAGGTGCACAAGAATGGGATGCGTATAATGCTGCTCCTTTACTGGATGGATTGCTGGTTTGCATATGGTGCAAGTGTTTGTGCAGAATTTGCAGCTTCAGATTAGCTGTGTCTGACATGGTGGATTGCATATATACTGCCCCTCCAAATGTGAAATACAAGCTGTTTGGGGAGTACTGTACTCTTGTATTCAGTGCATGCATATTTGATGGGTTTGTGCAACATCTTTTGCTTAGTATGCACCAACTTAAAAAAAGAAAGAGACAGAACATTGTCCTGCTTTCCAGATTTCAGGTAAAGAGATTTTTTCAGGTGGATTTTAGTGTGTTGCTACAACTTAACCTTATTTGATTCTACCTTTCTTCCCTTTGAACACATAGGAATGGAAGGTAAACTTGGCTGAACTAAGGACTACACTAGCCGTGTGCCAGGATCCTTGAAGCTTGGACTGGAATCTCTAACCGGCAGTTGCAGCTTGAGCCAGTCCAAGTTTTCTGTGTTCCCTCTTGATCTGAACAGTTACCTGTTGGATCAAGAAAATATCTCATTTGAAACCTGTGTTCTTAAAAAATTCTACCTCTGTGTGAAGGAGAGTTGTTGCTGGACCAGGCTTCAGGGTATGCTGTGGCCTGGCTGTGATGTTCAAGAACAAATGGATGTCTTTATTAAGTTCTGAAGCCCAGATTAGTGGGGGAAACAAAATGTGAAAAAGTTTTCATACATTTTATCATCAGAAGTTTTACCTTTGAATTCGTGAAGATTTAACAAAAGTCTTTTCCTTCTGTTACTTTAGTAAAGGAGTAAGTTTTTATCATCAGCGTGATGTGTAGTTAATGATAATGGTTAGTTTGGAAAAGATGGTGCAGCAGCAGAGCAAGCCAGAGGGTAAATCCCTCATTTCCAGGTTCAGGGGTTCTTCATCTAGCTCTATAATGCAATTTTGGTCTCAAAGTCTTAACAGTGAACCAGCTGTCCAGATTCTGGGACTGTGTAGTTAAAAAAGAATTGGAGTCACAGAGCAGGCAAAGCCGCTGATATCCTGGCTTGTAAATGAAACCAAAAACTGTTTAGGGACTTCTGATGTTTTCCTTCATGTCTAGGGATATTCTGTCCCTGTTGGGTTTTATGTTCACTGCTGGAAAAGTACAGAAAACTTTGGTCTGTGCTCTACATCTTAGGATTTTTTTTTCTTTCAAAGGAAGGCTGCCAATGCTTTAACCATCAGGAACATGAAGTTCTTTGTCACAACCCCCTTGTACTTGTAATGTTTTCCTCACTAACTTGTTTATGTCTCTTTATAAACTGAGAAGCAGCTATTCCCAAGATGCTGGCATCCTGCCTTCTGAGAAGAGCGGTCCTTACAGTTCCTTTAGTCTTTGTGGTTGCACTGCTGCTTATGGAGCCTGTTAGATGTGATCAAGAAGCGGGAACAGCCATACCAGCTGAAAGTATGTACCACCCTCCAGTCCTCTCATACAGCATGTGCTGTAGTTTTAATTTTGCAGAACTTTATTTCACCAAAGCTTGTCCAAATAATTCAAACTATTTTGGACATATCTTGCTTATATTGTTTTAAAACCACAATTTGATGTCATACCAGTGCTCTTTTACTCCTGCATGCAATGCTCTTCAGTCTCTTACGCTTGTGTCTTGCCTGTTGCTGTCTTCCATGTACTTGAAATCTGCCATCTTTTCCTTTGTACAACCCTTTCACTGCATTAGCCCTTTCTGTGCCAGAAGTCTCCCCGTTTGGTTTGCAGAGACATTTGTTGAGACTTGCATTTTTCAACTGGCACTGACCCTTCATGACATGTTTCATTCTTCCTAATATTTACTGTATTGAAGTCAGTAGTTTTTACTAAAATCATTCACAAGGGAGATGAAAGGAAGCACATGTATCAACACCTAATCTTGCAGCCTTCATCCACCTAATTCTTTCCTCATCTGTGTTGAGTTTTTATGTCATAAACATAATGACAGGTCCTTGCATCAAGTTGTTGATGTGGAAAATACTATCCTCTCCTTTTGTCTGGTGCAAATATTATAGCAGCAAAGTTGGGTCATGGCACAACTGTGAGAGAGGTGGTCTGTAATGCTGCTCAATATTGATTTTTTATGTATCTGTTTTTTCTAAGCCAGTTAAAGAATTTGGCAGACTCCTTTTCTCCAACAGGCAGGATTCCTGTCTGCTGCTTAGCACACAGTTCATGACCTGGAAGCTCATGCTCCAGCTTATCAGAGGCACATAGTAATCAGTCAAATATCCAGTATTTGCAGTATAGGCTGACAGATCCTGCAGGATTTTTGGTCACTTTAGGTTTCATCCTTTACCAGACCTCAGAGAGCAAGCTAAACCTGCTCTTGGAATTTCTCACTTGTGCAATATTTCCTATGAAGTTGTCAGAGAGGCACAGGCACTGAGAAGCAAATAAGAGCATATGTAAAGCCTGATGATTCAAAGACATTTCATCATGTCTATATTTGCTCTGTCTCAGTGCTGCTGTTAGGGCACAACTTTGTGTTACATGATGATCAAGGCAAAGCAAGCCTTGTGACCTTCAGTCTGGATATCTAGATATGGGAATATTATCTTAAAACACTGCAATTAGTCCAGAATGCAACAGTTCTGCTTATCAGCAATGCCCAGCAATGACAGGGCATTGTGTTTATCTGCTGCTTGCTTCACTAGCTTTGGACAGAGCTGTATGGTATTCAAAGTTAGAGACAAAGTGATCTGTCTTTGTGATATTGTAGTCAATTTTATTCCATTAGCTTTATATTTAGAGCTCAAGTTTGTGAGATCAGGAGATAAGATTTCCCAGGGAGCAGGCTTATGCTTTCAGAGGTGATTTCTGAACAATCTGAAGATGAGATTCCAAATGTGCTTAGGGTTGGAGGAGCCAAATGAAAGACTCAGTTATGGGTTTAATGTTTCCACTATGGACTGTGACAAGAGAAGAATCAGGGGAGCAGCAATAAAGGAAAAAGAAAGTTTTTAATGCAAATTTATTGAAGTAATTCTTTTGTCATTAGGAGACTGGGTGACCACTATGATGCACCATTTACCATAACCTGGATTGTTCAAGAGCACATACATCAGTGCACACCCTAAGGACTCTTTCCTACAGCTCTTTTTCACACTCAAAGTCTCTGTTTATTCCTTCTGCTCAATACATGATGCCATATAATAATGATTCTCTACTGAATACTCTACTAAATGTTCTCTTAGGTCGTCCCTGTGTTGACTGCCATGCATTTGAGTTCATGCAGAGGGCTCTGCAAGATTTAAAGAAGACGGCGTATAACCTAGACACACGGGTATGGAAACATTCCATTTAATTTTTTTTACTATGGAAGAAAATTATACGGATAAAAGTAGACCAGAATTTTGCACAGGGCATTCAGTTAACTACTCTGCTATCCTCTGAGGTGAGGCTGGGTGATCACATTTCACCTTGCTATGCAATAATCTGGGATTCTTCTGTCTTGGGGTATCAGAGACACTGGGGAGCTTAAGGAGTGAACTGGCAGTCCTCAGCCCTCTATCCTCCTGCCAAGCTGCAGCCATTTGCATTGCTATTCTCATTCCAAATGCTGATCACTCATCTTTGTTTTATGTTGGAAGGAGTAAGGTTGGAGAATCATTTATATTTATTACCCAAAAGGAGAGAGCCAGCTCAAACAAAAAGACTACAAAAACAAAATACTCCCCTGCACATGCTTTTACCCCTGAGGAGAGGCTAAGGGAGGCAACATCATCTTTTGTGAAGTAGGTAGTTTTTACATTGGTGTGATTCCATAATGATGAAAAATGCCACAAAGTAGAACAGCGTAGGGAGTTAAACTTGTTTGGCTTGCAGTCACTGGGGAGATTTTGCCAAGGTTGGTGTCTTCCTTCTATGAGAGAAGTTGAAACTGTCTCTTGCTACTGCAAGCTGCTTTCTGTGACTAGCTGTGTCCCAGCTGCTCTCAGACAGCGGTGTCTCAGGAGGTGACTTTCCTCCCACCTGCTGTGTACCCTTTAGCTGAAGTACTGTATCTATACTCTTGCACAGATTTTCCAACAGAAGGCACTCAAACCTTTTTGCTTTCCTATGGTCAAGGTTGTTCATAGTTCAAAGCCTGCACTTTGAACTGGCACCTTTGAAGAATGCTTTGAGGTAATTCTGAGCAGGATCCATGATGTTTAGGTGAAAATGCAGGTGCAGGAATGAAGATGCCTTGAATCAAGCCATGCAACAGAAAACAAACAAATGTTCCAGAACAACCGGATTGGTATGTAGGACATTTACACTTAAATAAAATCTGTTCAATAATTACAGGTTAAATGTATTTTGGGCTTCTTCATGAAGAAATCTTGCTAATGAATACATCTGCTCAGCAGTGCGCAGAGCCCAAACAATATGTTCAGCTTGTGCTGTAGTGGTCCTAGCACACCTTTGCCATCTTTTACAAAGCTTTCAACTTTTCACCAGAGTTTCTAAATCCTGAGTCAAGAATATCTCAACTCCTAAAATCTCCTCTGGCTGCGTGGCCATGGCAGTGCTACCCTTGAGACACCTACAGCTTGCAGACTAAGACCAAGCTTGATGAAATATAGCGCTCCAAAGCAGGAGTAGCAATAAAGTCCCAGAGAGAGCAACCGGATTGTAATACTTTTTAAAAATGAAAATAAAAGGCAAGGAGAGGAAATGATCATACAACAAAGGTTTGGTTGAGAGGAGTGTCCTATTATTGACCTTCACAGTTGTAGATCTGACAGCAAGCCTGAAAATGTGGCTCCATGATACAATCTCACCAAAACAAACCTATTACTTCCTTATCACTTTGAAATCTAAGTAATTGAATCCATATTGAGATCCTTCAATGCCTCTGCACTAGGGCAGGCCTATTCCAGTCATTAACCTAGGACTTCTGCCTACATCTACAACAGGCATGGAAATATTTAATAGTTGAAGGTGGTTTTTTTTTTTTTTTTTAATTGCCTTCTACAGTGTTTCAATTCTTAGTTTTATTATTCAACTGTGGCCCAATTTGGTGCAAACTGAGAGTTATCGCAATTGCTTTCAGCCCCAGATATGTATTTTACATGGACTATTTCAGTCTCTTTTACTGCTTAGTGGAGCAAATGTTTCTGTCCCCAAAAATACAATTCCTTTTGTTAATATACCAACTGGAGACACTAATTTCCTTGAAAAACCCTTTTGTTCGCAGACAAGACTTTTAGATGATGACTAAGCAACCCTTAACTGCTTTGGAGGGGGAGGGATGCTCAAAAGCACAGAGAGAAAATTCCCATTTAATTCCTCCTGCAAATCTCACCCTGCACTTCTGTACAGGGGAAGCCATATAGTTTTATTGCACATCTGAAGAATTTGCACTGTGTTTATCTGCATTGGGTCTTGAAAAGCAAACTGACTCTACCCTAGGTCACATAGCCTTTTATGGGGGACACAGGTTATTATCATAGAATCACAGAATGGTTTGGTTTGGAAAGGACCTTAAGATCATTCAGTTCCAACCCCTCTGCCATGAGCAGGGACACCTCACACTAAACCATGTCACCCAAGGCTCTGTCCAACCTGGCCTTCAACACTGTCAGGGGTGGAGCATTTACCACTTCTTTGGTCAACCCTTTCCAGGGCCTCACCACCCCTCATAGTGAAGAACTTCTTCCTTACAGCAAATCTAAACTTCCCCTCTTTAAGTTTGAACCCATCACCTCTTGTCCTATCACTACAGTAGCTGATGAAGAGTCCCTCTCCCCATCCTTGTAGGCCCCCTTCAGATACTGGAAGGCTGCTATGAGGTTTCCATGCAGCCTTCTCTTCTCCAGGCTGAATAGCTGCAACTTTCCCAGCCTGTCTTTTTATGGGAAATGCTCCAGCCCCTGATCGTCCTTGTATCAACCTTCTCATCCTTATATCTCCTTCCTTTTATAAGATTAGGCATATCTGTAACCTAGACTGATGTGGTGATCACTTACTGATGGACAGGGTGACTGAATTTTACTCATGCAGTGTTTGAAGTATCCCAGACCACCTCTGAGAGGCTGGCTACTATCCATGCACATACCACCTCTGTTTGCCCCCTCCATACTGTTTTCCGCTGTTTGGTAGCTGCTGGTCCCTGGAGCAGGCTGAAGGCTGCATTAGCTGTTTCAGTAGCAGTAACCAACTTTGAACAGTCTCTTCTGGGAATATCTGTGATGAACCACTCAGGCAAAGCGCAGTACATGGCAGGTGCAACTCTGATTATGAACGGGGGAGAGGGTTCTGGTACTGCTGGGAGGAAGCTGTTGTCATCAAAGCTGTTCATCCAGCTTACAGCCAGCACCCTACTGCATGAAAAGCTGCTCAAGAGAGAGGCCAGCAGGGAGCAGGCCATAAACCAAATCCAGTCCATGGGTTACACAGGTTGCTCTAAGTCTAAATGCTAGACACTTCCTTGCAAAATTCCAACCCATTTGTCAGATGGATTTACCCGTGGACATGGATTCCAACTTTAAGGAGCTCAGGAACTGCATTTTTAGCTATAACTTAGAAGGTTTTTTTATAGGTTCAGAATCTGGACTCTGCCCAGGTTTGTTTTTTATGGGGTTTCTGTGGGCTTTTTACATGTGCTTTAACCCACCAAGGGGATAACACTGTGCAAATGGGTTTGGGATCATGCACTCAAAACAGTCAGAAAAGATGCATTTAGTGCTATTCATTTTGTTCTTTATTCCTTTCTATAGTGGTTATTTGGAATGTTCAAAGCACATTAAGTTAGGTGTGCCCATGGAAGTGAAAACAGAGGCTTGGAAATGTTCTGAAAGATACAGAAGATGGTAAGCAGCCTTGGGGCTTAGCTCCAAAGCTGTTGGCACACTGTCAACCTCGCTTATTCAAACCATTGCAAACAATGTCAGGGAGATGGTTAGAAGGTGGTGATTGAGTGTCTTTTATGTGTTTAACTAAGTCTGATCAGATATTTCCAGTTTTGCAGGGCAGTTGATGCAATCAAAAGTGATATCTGATTTAATATAAACCCACAGGGCTGAGTCTAATGATTTATCATATGGGAAACAAACCTGTCCAACAGATTTTCATGTTTTCCTATACTAAGAAGGCAGCCCAGCTCTACTCTAAGTGCCTTTAGCTGATGTGGGTCAGTGGATAACTCAGCTTTTAAAACAGAGCCTTTAATCACACAGCAATTCCATCTCATATGAAAATCGCAAGGCAGGCATATTAAAGATGTAGCTGGTTGCACCAGTGGGGGTTAATTTGGTGAGTGGGCTTCCCATAGCTTGTGTGTCCCATGACAATAAAAGGGAAGACCTCTCTTGGATCAGAATGATTCTCAGCTACAGCTCCAACTCATAACAGACGAACTGAGATGAAGGTACAATGTTGATGTCAAACAGCTCTGTGTGCTCCATCACGCATCTCCTGAAGCCACAAGTGCTGACGGTTTTTGATGTTGTTTTTGTTCCCCCCTCTTACAGACAGAAACTCTGCTTCTTCAGGTGGAAAAGAGAAACCTGTGTGACTGTGTAACTGCAAACCTACTGAACTGAATCCTGGAGGCCAGCTAAGGAGCATCCCCTCTTCAGTGGTGTTTGAAATGCAGCTGTATAAAATGCAGCCTTATGGAATTCATGTTGCAAGCATGTAGGCCCCAACATGCCAAGGAAATTGGAGAGCTGTGTCTTATGTATTTGTCTGTCCTGAGTTTGTTTTTGTTTTTTTTGTTTTTTTTTTTTTATAAAGAGTACTCTCTTTTCACAGCCACTGGGTTACCAGTAAAGGCTCAGTTCAGTAAATCTGTACTTGACATTGAAGTGGGGGAAAAATTTACCTGCTTTGATTTTTAAATGAGACTTGGCCAAGCGTAACCCACAAGGTAATTATGACCAGCACTTGCAGCTGGCTTTTGTCTCTAATATGAGCATGTATCTATCTGTGGCAACTTACCCAGTTATATTGAGACAGAGCATTGTGGTCTCTATAGGCTTTGCCTGTGTATTAAAGATGATGGAAGTCCTTTCTGTTTACTGTCTGCACTGTGAGCACGTATCAGGCATGTTGTAGTTCTGTCAGCTGTAATGAGGTACAGAGGTATGTGCCATGAGGAGTTATATGCGTGCTGTACTTTGAGCAAAACAGTTTATATTTTAGTGCTGAGTTTTCTGGTATTCTGCATAAGAGTATTGGCTTCTTTAATTAAAACCTTTAGTTTCTTCTACTCCTTCCCTTGGTACTCCATTTTTAACCCATTGTATCTCTAAATAGCAGGTCAAAAAGGTAGAGTAGAAGAAGGAGAATATGAGTAGGCAGCCTTGCCAGTTACAGCTGTACCAAATGCTACCACCAGCAAATGCTCAACATCATGGTGCAGGAAAGCTCTGTGCAAGAAGTTTCTTCATGATTTTCTTCTAGCAAGGATTTCCTGTACTGTATGTTCTTCACTAAGCCTGTCCACAGAGCATTGGGAGCACTGGCATATCTCATATCTGGCTGCTTGGCAAAATAAGAGTAACTGTAAGCCTTCCTGGAAGCTCTACTCCCAGAGAAAGGGAAGGGGCAGCAGCCCTTACACACACGTCTGAGTATTTTCTGGACTTGTGGAGCAAAGCCCCCTTTGGAGGGCTCCAGCTGATCCTAGCTGTAGTAGATCAGAACTTCTTGGCTTGTGCTGCACTTGGGTTGTCTCAATATTGTTCTAGCTTGGCTGTGTTCCTCTGCTTTGCTCTGGACCTGCCTTGGCCCTCATTCTTTGCAACCTCCATTCCCCCTTCCAGTCTGGCATTGCCCTCTCTAGGCCCAGGAGTTTCTCAGTGAAGCCCTGGCCCCCAGTTCTGATGACTCTGTATGTATCACTGCAAGTGGAGCAGTGGGGCTGATACTCCTCAGATCAGCAGTTCCTTTAGCTCCAACTGGCAGCACTTCAGGAGCAATTAGCGGCACTCCAATTTACCATGGAGTAAGTGAACATGGTGCTGAGCAGCACTGGTATCTCATTCCAGGAGACATTGTGAGGAAGGGCCTCTTTTTACTTGGGAAGCCAACATTCCCATTGCGCAACTTTGAGGAAGTACCAGAGCAGTTCAGGTGGTAAAAACTCTGCTCCTAAAGCTGAGCTATCTGTGGATTGCCCACTAGGATGCTTTAATCTCAACAGGTTGTTATAGGTATGGGCAATAACTCAGCCATGATCTGCAGCTGGTTTTGCCCAGGGTCAAGTAATGAGATGTTCTGGCACAACAGAAAACAGCAGTAAATCTTGATGTAAATCTGCACAGAAACCAGCTTGAACAAAAGAAAACCTGACCCTGTGGAAATACATTCCTTCAGTCATTTTGCTACTCCTTCACCTTCTGATTCACATCAGCAGAACTGGGGTAGTGAAGCACAGGACATGATAGCTGTTGCCCCAAGAGAAGGCAGTCAGGAAAAAACTATTTGTTTTTATGCATAGGTTTGCAGTTTAATCTCCATGTAGACACACCTTAACCTTCTAACTGCAGCTTGCTGTTCCAACTGTAACTTTGTATTGATGGGGAGAGCCAGAGATGGTATTTTCAAGCCTCTAAGCTCCTGAAGAAGTGGCTTAAAACAGAAGGAAAAGAGTTCCAGGCATGGATGCTGTGAGAAAGAAATGGCAAATATCCACATACATATATTCTGTTTCTTACATTGGTCTGGCTACACTTCTCTTTCCTGAGATCAAGGCTGTCGTATTTGATTTCTGCTCTGAACCATGCACTCGCTAAAAACCTACTAATATACCAGCTTGTTTTCATTAGCCTGAACGCCTGTTGCTGTTTAAATCCAAGTAAGCGATACTTCACTTTTCTGGTCATTTAAGTGACAAAACTATAGCTTGTTCTTTTTGTCGATAGACTCTGAAAATGGATCAGGACTGGCAGCTCTGTTGGTATCCTTTATATAGCTTCATTCTTCTTTTAGAGACCAAATCAATTGGAAAGACTGCTGACTGGTGATGCAAGCTGAACTGTTCCATAGAGTAAGCAGGACACAGGTTTCAAGGGATACCACTGTTCATATTCTTGTGTAAGGGTGGGGGGGTCTGAATAATCTGTGTGTGCACATTAACAGGAGAACTCAACACTTAATGTTTATGCTCACGCCAACAGAATGGCAGCCTCAGCCCCGACCTACATATAGTTATTGCATGTTTTCTAAGCATTGATGCTATTTCCTTTTTTTTCTTAAATACTTGAACCTTATTTTTTACACTATTCCTTTGTTTTATTCCCAAACCCCATTAAACATTTGGCTACGCAAAAGCCATTAGGTGCCACTGATAGAGAAATGAAGGAATCCTGTCACTGGGGTACTTTTGCTCTGTGAAGTGTCAGTTATTGCAATACAGCAGTTAGGGTCTCATGTTAATTGTTAGAGAAAGTACGGCCAAAACACAGCTTCTGTTTAGCTTTAAATGCAATGAATTTTTATTGCGTGGCATTTTGATGTGCATATTTGTCTAAGGGGCTTTTATACAACAGAGAAAGTGTAGGAGCTTTTCTGTGTAATGGAACTGTGTCTAGCCCAAAATAACTGAAAAATATGCCAACATAAATTACATCTGGACTAACCTTTGACCAAACCAATGTTCATTTGGGCAAACAATACTGGTAAGAGCTGTCATTTTGTTTGGCTTATACACTGAGCCTTGTGAAAATTAGCACCATCCTTTGCATGAATCCCAACAGACTTCAAAGTTCCCAGTGATGCCAGGTTTAGTGAGGTTATAGCTACTCAGCTCTCGACCACAACCTAAAACAATGACTGTGGTTTCCCTCTGAAACTTTTTCAGCTTAATATAAGGGCTGGTGAGAGACACAAACCTTGGGACCAAAGGAAAGGTCACCAGCATTTGTGAACGCTCTTAGTCAAGGCTTTCGTTGGAGGCTATCCATAGTGCTGTAAGTTGACTTTCAAAGCTCTGGGCATTGGGGGTTATTTCTTTTCCTCAGTTAAAGGGAACTTCATCCATGCAGTAAATTTGATACACATGGTTTCTTGCCTAAGCAGCTCTTACATTCATCCTGGACTACATATAGAATGTAATAAAATAGCTGGCTGGTGAAGAGTATCTGGTTTCAGCCAACAGCACTGAATATAACTCATGCACAATTCAGTCTTGCATCCAAGTGGGACCTGAACAGTGTTTAAATGCCTTTGAGAGCTGGTATATTATACATTTAAAGTATGGTTTACTTTATATACAATGTCAAATTAAACTATTTTACCCATGGAATGTTAAACCACATCCTAGAAGTCAAAAGCTTTTCTAATATAAAATGAGATCTGCCCACCTCCCCTTTCTATATGCACATACACAGAGGAGAACTGCCTGTGCCTTTTATTCCTCTGGTTTTGGTAGCCGCAGAACAACATGCCCAAATTCCAGCACTTAAAAATACAACCAACAGGTTCTTCCTGGCACCAGAGCAGTTGAATTCAGAAGAGATTTTTACACACTGTTCTATAGACAGTAAAAAATGACATGCTCATATGTTCCTAGACAGGTTCCTAGACAGGGATAAGACTGACAGTAGCAAGGCAAACAGCTCAGCTTCATTGTCAGTGACGTTCAGACTGAGAGTACACAAACAGCACACAGCCCTTGCCTATGCTGTAAATTTGCCCCATGTCCAGCATAGCATTTTCAGTGGCTGGATTTCCAGCAGTCCAATGCAAACTTCAAATATAAACTAGGAAAACTGGTATTTTGCCAGTGGCTCTTACTTTTTCTTGGAAATAAAAGCCTGAGCTGAGCTTCATTTCACAGTATCTTGAAAGCAGCATCTCCTGTGTAGCAGAAAGCATTCTAGGCTTTAGCAGGGATTTAAAGATGCTTGTCACGCTTGGCTTCAGTTGATTTTGGAGAACTGGTCAAGTCTGGTTGCTTTCCCACATCTTATACAGTGGTGGAAGAGGTCTCTTGGAGGTGACTAGTTAATGCATTAAGGGCGCTAAGTTGTCTATCATACTCCCTATTTGCAGCCACATCCCTGTTCTGCAGAGTCACATGGACTTTGTTGGGACAGCAGCAGTGTCTCAAGCTCTTTAAGTCTGACCAAGGTTTAGCTGGTGGTTGGATTCCTGAAGGGTTTTCCAGGAAGTTGTAAGATGAGGAACTTGACAAGCAGCTGTGTCAAGAGCACATTTGTCATTTCATGAGGGAGCCTTTTTTCCCTCACCAAACGTCTGACTTAGTGTTTAAGGGACATACGAAGCTATCAAGCAGAGGTGAATCATTGCCACATGGCATAAGGGACAAGGTAAATATTGGGTGCTTTAATTTTATGTCCTTCTCAGGTCGGTGATGGCTGTCAGAGAAAAAGACAATGCAACATCTTCAGTGCACCAGCCTCTCACCTCTCAATCCATCTGCAAGGTTGTGAAATAAGTATTTAAAGGAGGATTAAGAAGGTGTGGGCCCTGACATCTGCCCTTCAGCCAGATGTCTCTGAATTGCTTTATCAGTGACCCATCCTAAAATGACAATGTTCTGTAGCCATCATGCTTGCTTAGACCAGAAAAAAACATTGCCTTTGACCTGATAACTGAGGAAGGAGAAATAGTTAGCCTGGATTTCAGATGCTGCGTAAGGGCAATGTATTTGTCCCAGGGGTGTCTGTGTTTATGTTGGAATTACAAAACCAAGAGCTGGGAAGTGGCTGCATGGAAAGCAAAATGTAATAGTAGAATCACAAGAAACCAGGAGGTATCCAGAAGAAATCACCCAGTCCATCCCTTGTATTTATGCAGGGCCAACTATCCCAGTGCCATTCTTAATGATGCCTAATTTATACTTACAGGCTTAAATATCCCTCTGTCTTTCAGAGATAATCCATCCCCATGCTCTCCCTGTCATTAAGAAGTTTTCCAAGGGTTCTGTTGGTGCCTCCTTGATACAATTTAAAACTTTGCTTATTTCTGCTGCTCTTGGTGTCTCTGCCAGTACCTAGTATTGCAGCAACCAGACCAGATGCAGTTCTACAGCTCAGCCCTGCTGCTGAAGGCAGTCTAAGCTCTTGCACTTCATTTTGGATATCCAGTATAATTGCCCTTTTTTGGCAGCGACAGATCATTGTAGACTGATTCCAGCTCATGACTCCCAAGCTCCACCACGGAAGTGCCACTTAACTTGCTGTTCCTCATTCCAAGTACGAGCTGTTGATGACTCCTGATGAAGTGTAGCACCTTGTTCTCATCCTTATAAAACTGTATTCTGCTTTTAGACCCTCTTTCCAACTCGTCTGTGGGATTTACGATTCTAATCCTCTCCTCCAGCATTGCTTAGAACCTCCAGGCTGATGTTTCTACTTAAACAATTTACTAATTCAGTATCCAGCTGACTAATGAAATGCTGAATAACTTGAACTGTGTCTTTGCAATCCCAATGTGACAGATCTTTCCATGGGGACAGTGACCCATTGCTAACTCTCAGCAGTGACCCAGTCAGTTTTGCTGGCCTCAGAGCAGTTTCCTCAGCTGCTTCTGACAATGCTGGGTGATGCAGCAACAGAAATCATAGAATCATGGAAGGATTTGGGTTGGAAAGGACCTTAAGATCATCCAGTTCCAACATCCCTGCCAGGGGTGGAGCCAGATCTTCCTGAAGGTGATTAAATTTGGCTTTCCCTACCTGCAAGGCCTGTTACCATGTCACAGAAGGAATCTTAACTGGTTTGACTTGATTCTTGGCAAATGGCTCTTATTTACAATTCCAGTTCTTCTTTTCCAAGTAGTTACAAACTTGGTGGGACCACTGCTCCTAAAACATTCTCAGGGATTGACTATAAACTGCTCTGTGTTATTTTCCAGTTTCTCTTCCTCCTTTTAAAGATGGTCACTGCATTCAGCCTTTTCCAGTGCTGGTATAACATCTTCCCTGAGCTCTCAGCAATAATTGCTGATGGTAATTGCTTTAGTTTCTTATTTAGATATCCTGAGGTAGGTCTAGTGATAGCCCTGGGTAAAAAGAGAGCTGTAAGATTGAAACACAGAAAAGTGACTTTTCACATACCAGTAAGCATATGTAACCCGGGCAAATTTACCTAAAACATGTTCACTGGTGTTAGTTGTGTTTGCCTCTTGCTCACGAGTTCACCTGATTTTGGTTGGCAGATAAAATAGATGCTAACTCCTGTATCACTTTCTAGGCATCAACCTGATTAACTTTCCCTGTCTGCTGAACAGAGACCAAACTCTTCACTTGGGTTTTGTCTTCCTTGCTGCCTGTGTGTTCAAGGAATGCTTTCTTGCTATTTTTCAAGTTTCTCGCTATTTGCATCTGGTTTTGCTTCTTGGCCTTTCTGGGGTTGTGCCTGCGTTCTTCTGCCGTTCCATTTTTCAAGTAATAGTAACCAGACACAGATTCTTCTGTCACTGTGCTTTCTTTTTCTGTTTGAGTTTAACAAAGGGTGTCTGGCCATGTTAGCAGGCAATGATTTAGCACTTCATATTAGGCTGGGTTTAACCACCCTATTTGCCATCTGTATCCATAGCTATAATAATAGAGTTCTAAAATTAGAACCTTTGCCTGCATCTTCCTTTTAAGCACACATATTTAACTCAAACCTTTAACGTTAGTGATTTTAGCTAGGTATGTGCATTTTCTTCCTCCACTGCAAAGATGTAACCTTCAATACCTGTAACATGTGGGCATTGGTAAGAGGGAGCTACCAGATGTCTCTCTGTACTAATGATTTTTCCAAGAAATAGTTGAATGTTTCTGATTATTTTGGAGGAAACTCTTCTTTTGTCAGCAATTTACAATTAGGTATGGATTCTCTGTAGAAAACTTGATTATATGTATTCCCAGCAGCCCTCTGAGATTCACTGTGACATTCTTCAGACAGCAAATGGACTCTTACGAATCCCTTGGAATTTTCTCATCCTTCAAAGCAAATTTAGTACTGATATCCCTTAGTCATAGTGGTAGGCAACAATGAATGTAATAGAAAACAAGATGTGCATGTGCTTCATGCTTTTGTCTTCTTCAGCATTGCTGGAGGTGATAGAACAACAGAGATATATGGAACTTTTCTAGGCAGACTGGCTCCCTTTCCCTCTGAACTGAGAACTGCATCTTGCAGCATGTGATTCTGTTAGCAACAGGAACTGCAAACTTTTCTTATGCTTCTTAAAGACCATGTAATTTGACACAAAAACTAGCCCAACTCTGCAAGTGCAATGTCATTGTTTCATGTTGGCACCAGGCAAGTAAAAGAAAGGCTAAAGTAATGTACTGTAACACAGAAATGACACCTTTCATCCCATTAGATGGTGGATAGAGAGTGCCCTACTGCAGACCCTCCCACTGTCACAAGTGGGAGCAGGATCAGTGCTGTTGTACTGTCTGGGTGGCAGTGGTTCAGTTCAGCAAGGACTCCTCTGGTGTTATCACAATGTTAAGCCTGGACAGTGGGTGGCTGAGCAGTCAGAAACCAAGACAAAGACAGTCCAGCCTCTCACAGACAAGCTTTATTGGGTGCATATACAACCATGCAAAGCTTTGCTGTGATATACAGACCCTAATAACAAGATTCCATATGTAGACATCCTTGGAGTCTTGACATGCTGGGAATGACACATTTCAGGATCTTCATCTTCTCTTTAATTCACAACTCTCTGATCTGATCCCCTTTTATACTTTCTGCAGTTGATTGAGATGGGTAACACCTCTGCTTACTTCTATGGTTAGAATCATAGAATAGTTAGGGTTGGAAAGGACCTTAAGATTATCCAGTTCCAACCCCACTGCCATGGACAGGGACACCTCCCATTAAACCATGTCACCCAAGGCCCTGTCCAACCTGGCCTTGAACACCACCAGGGATGGAGCATTCACAGCTTCCCTGGTTGCTCTTCCTCCTTGAGATGTCAGATTCCTTTCCTTCACTCACTGCAGATTGTACTGCTGTTCTACCTACTGAAAACACCAAGCAACTATGAAATATATTTTACAGAAAAGTTACAATTTAAGAAGAGAATATACTGATACCTTGAAAACGTATTAGAACAAACAATGCTTTTCACCTTAGCAAAGGTTATTGCATCTACAAGCAACTCCTTTCCATCCTTTAATTGAAGCTCCTGTATGAAAAGTATGGTGGGACCATAATGAGGGTATGTGCAAGAGCCACATATGCCAGGGTGAATGGAAATATAAGGATTGGATTTTGTGCCAGAATTTCCATTTGGTGTTATTTAAAGCTGCAGATCAGGGCTAGATTATGTGACCAGACTAGATGAGTCAAACTGTACAATGTTGTTCCATTATATCTTGGTTCTTGAAGAGCTGCTCCTTTTACAGGCATCCGAGGCCTGTGAGGAGATGAACAATGTTAAACTGGGTCAACAACACAGCCCCACTTTGAGCACCCAACTTTAGAGCTTGGCTTAAGAGTCTCAACTTCTCATAAAGTCAGTGGAGCCATTTTGGTACACATGTGGCCCTGACTCACCCTATGAAGACCCCATTGACTAGGGGTCTTTATTTGGACCTTCCACACAAGGAAAGTAGGGTTTCAGTTGCACTTCAGCTAAGAATTTTCTCAGTGTGTCTCATTCTTGCAGGAATTGCTTCCACAGCTCTGGGCTGTCCCCTTGCAAAGTCCTCTATGGCTTGCATAAAGCAATACCACTTTGCCAGAGACTGGTCAAGAGCTTGGAGTTCTTTGAGACAACTTTTAAACCAACGTGGCCCAAAAGCAGAAGCATGGCAGTGGGGGATGTAGGAGGTAACTCTAAGAAAGCCATAGGAAAAGTCAATTAGAAGCAGCCTAGCAGGTTAATTATTCTGTACAGACCAGGAAGGCTGGATGGAGCCTGCTCCCTCCTGAGAGGAGGCAGAGTGTCCTCCCATGAGCCATGAATGGGACAGATACATAGCAAGATGAGTCTTTAACCATACCCTGGGGCAGACAGGTATTGAGGGCATTTCTCTTTCTTTTCCAAAAGATATCACCTCTTCTTTGTAAATACTTCAGAGATCCCTATCCAGGAGAGCTCGTGCCTGAGCTTTGGCAGGACACGGCCGATTAGCAAAATCCCAGACCAAGAGCTGAGCTTGAAGCGAGCATCCTTAAACTTCTGCGGTGCGTGGGTTTTGGCTGGGCTGTTATCATGGTTACCTCATGTGAAGCTGCGCAGGATCCATATTCCTGGCTGGTTCATGTGCCAATGTTGCTGTTTTCCACCAGGCTCCATTTTCAGTGCAGTTAAATGAAGCTGCTAATGGAGTCTTCCCCAGAGTGCAGGTGCCATCAGCAGGCCCTGCATCTTCATATTTCCAAGCAGACTTCTGAGTTTTCATCTTATTTGAAATCTCCTGGAAAGAAAAACCTCATTCTGAGTGAGTTACAGCTAAAGAAAGGGATGGAAACTGTGTATTTCAGCACAGTCCCTTTGGGAACAAAAGGGACACAAAAATTGCCCAAGACCCTCTTACGGTTTGTAAAGGAGAGGACATGGCCTTTGAGGAGCAGAGGCAGAGGAGCAGTACAACAGAGGCTATCTGGGGCACTGTGGTCTCTTTAAATCTTCTCCTCTTGGCAGCTCCAGTTTTTCAGTGTTGCTATAGCAAATCTCCATGGCAATGACCCTAATCAGGGAAGGGGGGATGCGGAGGGGACGCATGCTCAGAGTGGTGCTGGAGCCTCTCCTGCTTGTTTCAGCTGTTCCCAGGATCTGGCACCCAGGTGAAGAGAAAGATCAGGTACTTGGCAAACAGGTCCTCAGGGTGCACCCAAGCCTGTGGTGTGTGGCTGCAGAGATGTGTGTGCGTGGGTTTGCGTGTGTATGTGGGTCTGTGCTTACCACATCTCATCCTCTTCTTTGTATGGAGCAAACTGCTGAGTTTCACTGTTTCTCTGTGTTCCAGGCAGGGAAGATAGCTGGAGTTACTGCTGAGAGCCATGGCATTGCCGTCTGCCTGGAGTGTGATGCGTGCGGCCATCCCGGTCATCTCGGTGGTTGCCCTGTTAAGTGTGAGCCTCGCAGGGGCAAGCCAGGACCCCGGGAGTGTCATTCCTGCAGAAAGTACGTACCTGCCGTGCACTCGTGTCCTCCCACTGCCCCGTGTCCTGCGTGCTTTCCTCCACTTAGCCCACAGCAGCCACACAGACCTTGAGCTCCAAGGGGAAGCTGCATTGCATGGTTGGGGGGGGTAACGATGCGTTTGTAATGTGTCAGCAAAGCACATGACAACAATACTCATCAAAACAGCAAGCAAAGGATTAGTAACTAGGAAGAGATGCCAGCTGCATACTGTAAATATAAGTGGAGTTTGTTTTCAAAGCTCTTTGGTTGTAGGTCTGTGGGATCTGCTTCAAGAGAGAGTTTTGCTTCCTGATTTGCCACAACACATATAGCATCCTCGCTAGTCTGGACAGCATTAGAAAAAAACTTGTGTTTATTTCTGCTAGGACATTACTTTGTTATTTTCATATTTGGCTGGAACAATAGGTCAAGTTCAGCTTTCTTGTGACTACTACAGATTGACACAGGGGGAGTTTGCCCGGACCGTGTACTTGTAATGCATCTATGACCAGGGAGCTCCTGGGTTTGGATCACAGCTCTGTATCAGCTTCCTCTGTCATTTTGAGCATATCTCTAGTTAAACTTTCTCTGCTCCAGGATGAGGCAATAATTCAAAGATATGAGGGGATGGAGTCAATGTTCTCAGGGTGCTTTGGTGACAGGAAGTAACCACTCATTGGAAACTTAAAATATCCTCTGGGAGAAATAAAACATAGGAAGGTAATTGCAGACAAACCAGCCTCTAGTTCTTAGTCATGCTTGCTTTGTACACCTGGCTACCAAAGCATTTAGTACAAGACCTGATGTAGTCACTGCATTTTATTCTCCTGTAGTTCTCTTACCAGTTTTCAAACACACCTCTGTATTTGTCTCTACAAGACTTACATGTTGAATTCCCTCCTTTATCCCACTCTCTTCTTTCTATAAGTCCTAAGTTCTGGTCTAAACCAGATTCAGTATCTTTTCTGTGATCTGTTGTAGTCTGTTTTATGGGCATTGATTGATTTTAATAACTTCTATGACAAGTATTGCTCCTTGTCTCCTCAAGGAGAAGATCATGGTTGAAAAAGAAATTATATGTGCCCTTTGTGTGCCTATGTTAGCAGAAGAGATTGGGGATTTTGGGGAAGAAGCTTATAGTGTTTCCTTGTTCTGCTCGTGTAGTGCAAACTCCCATTTTACCTGTAGAACAGAACTCTTGGCCAGTCTGACCCCAGTCTCAAAGAGATAACTCTTTGAGATCCTCTGGCCAGGCCACTAGGTCCCCTTAAGAGCTCCTGAGAAAGATTCCTTATCTTGTCTTACTCCTGCATGTGAGAGTGAGGGATGAAGGGTAGGATGTTTCTGTGGCCGGTTTCTGCAGAGATGTGCTGCTCTGTCCTGAGTACGGAGGCTGGTAGCATTGCTATGAGTATGCAGCAGTATTTATGACTGAGGCCAGGCCAGGAGGAAGACTCTCAGCTGGTCATGAATTGTAAATTGTTCTGTGCTGCTGCAGGGACAGAGTTTAAAGCAACAAGGAATTCAGGATGCTCCTAATGAACCTCTTGTTGAGAGTGCTGCATAACTGCTGAATGCTTCAGGTACCATCCTTTGCCTATCCGGGCTCTTCCTCATGTTTAACCTGTGGAACTGCTCCCTTGGGACACTGTGGATTCTGAAAGTTTGCAGAACTGATTGGGTAAATTCCAGGGAAAAAAAAAACTTAGAAATGGCTGTTGGACACAGCTGCAGTTCTTCTGGCTCAGGAGTTACCTCAGCATATTCCTGAGGCCTGAGAGGGTCTCTGGGGACACATCTTGTCCTGTTCTTATCCTTTTTCATGGGCATCCATTGCCAACCACAAAGGTCATGTCCATAACCAGTCCCCATGGCTGTTCCCTGGCATGGGGACATCTGTACTAGTAACCTGCTAGGATGGTCCTTGGCACTCTTTTGTCCATGACAAGAGGCCAACTGCCTATCTGAAAGATGCAGTTTACTGTTCCAGAGATCCCATGCCAGCTGTTCTCAAAGCTTGGGAATGCTCGTAGACACATCTAATGGAGTACAAAAGATGTCGCTCATGGGAGACAGGACATTGGCCAGGCAGACCTTTGATGTGATGTAGTACAGACATTCCTGGATCTTGTCCTGCTGGATGTCAGCTGCACTGGCTGTTTCTCATCAGGGAGCTGATCCTCCTGGGCACTGACCCATTTGGGGGGCAGTGCTACCGGAGCACGTACACACACCTTCCATATTGCTGGCACTGAAGTCCATACTGTCAGCCCAGGTAGACTGGTGGTTGTGGGATCCCAGATGACCCAGGTGAATAAAAAGGGCTCTAATACACATTCTTGACAGGGATAAATGATGTTCACAGGCCATACTAAGTGTCCTTCTGCAGAGTATTTACATGCAGCGTGATGCTGCATGATTTTGTCTGTTCCCAGATGCACAACATGGGACTGAGAACTTGCCTTTAGGAGGAACAATCCCTCATGGACTACACAACACTACAGCCTCTGTCTCCCACTCGGTGGGGGAAATGTGTCTGTACTGCCACACCACAAGCAGGAGAGGGGCAGCAGTGCTCTTTTGTGAGTGTGGGAGGTGCAGGAGGTACAGGAGAGAAACATGACAGTGAGTCAGAGTCCTTCTTAGCAGTGCAGACAGATCCTGCCATGCATGTGGCACCAGTGTCTGGCTTGGGGTACCATCACCTGCTCTCCACTTGGCACGCTTTCTGCCAGCCAAGCTAGCCAGACCCAGCTCTTCATGAATATTGCTAATTAGCAATGATTAATCATGTTCCTATGCTTCATACACAGCACTCTGCATATGCACAAGGCTGTTGGAGTATGAAGTGGTGTTACTCATTTTTGCGGATCATTTTCTTTAAAGCTCAGTGCAATACACTGAAAAAAAAAGTAATTTACCCAACCTCCCATTGCATTTATAGCACAGATCACTCAGTGTGAAAGCTCAGATGTGGAACTGGAAGAACAGAAGCTGGTCAGCCTGTTTTCATTAGCCAAGGTGCATGAAACACAAAGACTAAACACCATGTGCATGCGAGGCAAAGTAAACTAGACTTCCACAGTGCTTTCAGTTCCAGTTTGTCACCAGGAAGAAGCCAAGAAACATATTTTAAGCTCTCCTCCCCCACTTCCTCCCAAACACACAAAGACACATGCAGTCTTCATGCTGACAGGACCCATTTAAGGAATTATAGCTGACTCTTGATAATTCTCATTATGTTAATCCACAAACCTGTTAAGGCTCTCTATGAATAATAGTCTGTTCCCAGCTGTCAGCAAGGAATTAATAGCACTCTGCTGTACTTTGTTAGGATGTGACTTAAGGTTTGATTTCATGATTGCTTTAAGTTGATGTGAGCCTGTGCTGCCTCTGCCTTTCTGCTCCCCATAACCTGGCCTCCTGCCCTTGTCCTGTTTCTTGTTCTGGCCCCAGAACTTGGAGATCAGGGTCTTATCTGGAGAGAAAACATCAGCGCAATTGATACGCCAGCAACTGCATGGTCAGTCCGGCTGTGAACAAGGGAAGTATGGAAACACAAAGCAAAGGGCAGAAAGCAGGATGAGATTGCTCCTCTTGGCAACAGCACAGATTTAGATGTGTTTAAAACCCAAACAGACCCTTAGACATCGTTACATTGGGGAAATGTCTGCAGGCATCCGACTGAAAATACTGTGAGGACAAAGGGAGGGATCTCCCCAAGAAGGGAAATTAAGGCCAGTGTAGCAGCACAGCTCTTCAGTCTGCAAAGAAGACACCAAGGCAGGGAGTGATAGAGAGCACAAAAGTCATAAGGAGGACAAAGATGGTGAATATTTAATAACTATCCCTTCCACTGCAGAAATGAGAGGCAGGAAATGAAAGCAGCAGATGTTAACCTCAGAGCAGACAGGAGTGTTATTTTGTTCACTCTCTGAATAGCTCAGCTGTGGAACTCATTGCCACAGGATGCTGAAGGTGCCAAAAGTTTTCATGGATTCAGGAAGCCACGGGGCAAATTAATGTGAGAAAAACTCGCGGAGGGCTTATCAGATATAGAAACACCAGCCAGGCACAGGATATCCTTCAGTCTCTTGGTAGGCTAGAAGGAAATTGCTAGAGGCTTATTCTTATATCTTCCTTAAGTATCTGCTATAGGGTACTGTAAGATTCTGGCTATATAATAGTTTAAAACCCATCTTAGAGCCAAGACTTGGGCAGCTCTGCTTGCAGAGTTCTGATGGTAGCTATAGGCTTTCCAAGTAGTGGGATATTGCCCCTGTTTTATTTGGGGAACTGCAATCATGTTGCTCTAGTGCAAGATGCTTGAGAGATCAGCCCTGCCCTAGTTCCATCCCATAAGCGCTGAACAGGCATGTGCTCTGTCGGGCTGCATGGATGGAAGTTTACAGGCAGCCACCTCCCCAGCTGCCTGTCACCTATTCCCAGGTACATCTGTTCTCTCATAGAGTCATAGAATGGTTTGGGTTGGAAAGGACCTCAAGATCATCCAGCTCCAACCCCTTGACAGTGGTGCTGCTTCTCTGCACTGCTGATGCATCCCATCCTGGAATATAGCTGGTTGGAGGAGTGAGCTCTCCCACTGCAGAGCTCCCAGCAGAAAGGGGTGCTGACCTGACACAGGCAGAGCTGTACCTGCAGAAGGACCCTCCACCAAGGAGGATGGCCAAGAAACTATATTAGAGAGTGAAAAAAAGGGCCTGAGATCAGTGCAGGGTGAGTCCTAGCAAGTCAGAAATACCCAGCTCCAGAATGAGCCATCGTCGTTGCTGTCAGGTCCCTTCCTCTTCTCCTCTGCCTTTTCCTGCACTGCCCCTCTGAGCACACAGCATCCCACTGTCACCAGCTGCAGAGCCAGTGGGATGCTTTGCATTCCTGGCAGAGGGAAAATACAGCAGCAGGTGAAAGGAAGCAAATGCAGATCTGGCACTGTCCCTTGCCAAGCTGCTCTTTAGGAGCTCCTGTAGAAGCAGATCTGCTTGTCTGATTCCTGAACCACTGCAAACTGCTATTTTCAGACTATCAGTTGAAATTTAACCTGTCTGAGGTGGGTGAAGATTCCAGTCTTAAGGGTAGATGCTTGGGGGGCTGAGGGCACACAGCACTAGGCAGGATCAAGCCTGGGCTATGTTCATAAACTCACACACAACAAAATGCTCTTGTGTTTTTGCCAGTCCTCACACATGTGCACAAGGGTAAACGCATCCTTGTCCACAGGCAGCCTTAACGTTGTAGATGTGCAGGTGTGGGTGCCTGGTAAAATGGGATTTCTCCCAGCATTACAGAGTCTTTGAGTGTTTCCCCTCTCTACTGCACTCCAGATTCTGTGCTGTGACAATGATGTATCCTCTGTTCCTTTACCCAGGTCGTCCCTGTGTTGACTGCCATGCATTTGAGTTCATGCAGAGGGCGTTGCAGGATTTAAAGAAGACTGCGTATAACCTAGACACGCGGGTATGTGTTTCTATAGGAATGTTTTTACTTAGCCTTTATCTCTAAGTGGCCAGGTCTGTGTGTCTGTGTACAGCAAATGTGCCATCTCTGCTGACTCACTTCCATTTCAGCAAATAGGATTGTACCAAGTACAGACTATTTTTCACAGGCTTGAGAGGTTCATTAAAGATCTTCGAGTCTGACTTCTTGCATAACAGGCTAAAGAGCGCAGGCAGCCCCTGCATCAAGTAGAGAAGGAAAGAAGTGTATCAAGTAGAGAAGGAAAGAAGATGTATGAAGGAGAGAAGAACAAGAAAGATGGCTTGCTCTTTACTTCACAGCACTGCTTCCCAGCTTTGGAGTGACTGCTCACAAGCAGAAAGTGGATAGGAGAGCAAGAAAGTGACAGGCGGGGCTGGCAGAGGGGAAAGGGGTGCACATGTATTTCTTGCTGATGGATCAATATTCCATGAAAAAGGAGAAAGCACATTTGCTCAAGTGTTGTCACAGCACATACAGCATTTTACAACTTCACATCAGTCTTGTGCTGCAGAGGTCCCAGCAAACAAACCATGAGTGTGTGTTATGCCCTGATTTTAGCCAGGCATATTTATGTGGTTTAATACATATGCACAAACACTGACTGGGGTAGGACTTACCACAGTGGTTTCCGTGCTGTCTGAAGTTTGCAAGAGGCAGGAGGTCTCTCACCTCTAATAAGGCCTCTCATGTGTGTCTTGTCCTACCTCTCCTTCCTTAACAGCTCTGCTAACACCGGCACATGACAGTAAAGCAATTTGTGGTACATGAAACCAGTTCACAGTTTCATATCCCAGTTCTTGGATGCCTGCTCGGTGCCTTTGACCAATGCCATCCCTGCTGGTAGGTGGGAAGGGGCTCCTTGTTCCTCTAAAGGCAGGCTCCACTCAAATTGTCATTCACAGCAGAGTCAACCAAAGAGATGTAAATCAATTACATGTCTGAAACTATAACAAAGAAGGGCAATTATGTTGCTTTGCCTTTGGTTTCTTGTGACCTTGGGCAATCATATGGGGCCCTACACTGTAAGAATGGAATGACTTTAGCTTTCATGAGCTATCAATAGCAAACTGATTAGGACTGAGCTCTGAGTGCAGTATGGGTTGCATTGCAAAGGTTTCCCATGCACTAGCATAATGATAAATAACTCTTAAGCAGTGGGGTGTGAATAGTGGTGCCTTAACTGCATCAGCTGTGCTGGGCTGTTCTGGTGCACAGTGGGGTTTTACCTGTTTGGATTAGGTTCAGTGAAATGTTTTATAGCAACACCATATGCAACCACAGTTGTGTTGGTTCTTATGCTATCACCAGGCTTTGTATGGGAAGTCAAAGGAGGTACTAAATTTCCGTCTAAGCTGCACTGGAAAGGCTTTTTTGAATACAAAGGAGGAAGCACAATTCCTTAATCCCACTTACTGAGTTATTCAGGTGTATCTGTTTTGGCTGTTTGAAGAACAGAGAATACAGTCCATCAGAGAACAATGCTGTCTTGCAAGAGGTGAGGCAGAATATAAAGAGAGAAGCTGGTCCCGGAGCATGTGAGATAAGCTTCTCCCTCTGTGAAGACCTGGACAGGCACTGTTTCAGAGAGCTCTCAGTTTTACAGAACAAGGGGCACAGGAACAGTGCATCGCCAAACCAAACACAATCAGTTTCTTACAACATCACCCACCCTTTGACAAATGTCAGAATTCAGTACTACTAGTAAAGAAAGAGTATGTTACTGTGCACCTTTACCTTTTGGATTGGAACTCTAAAGGCCTTTCTGGAAGAGATGCTTTAGTTAAATACAAATACCTGAATAATGTAGAGACACTGAGGTGAAATGCAGTGGACAAGGTCCTACAAATGGCACACTGTGGCCTTCTGTCCTCTGAAAGGTAGAGCCTCCATATCCTTAATTGACAGCTGGTGCTTGGCTCATGCTGACCAACTACACAAATTTTACACACAACATTCATTACATTCAACAACTCCTGAGCTTTGAGAGTTGTTGCTACAAGAGCAAGCCCCATGAAGGACTGCTCCTTTCAGGGACTTGCTAAGCCAATGCCAATTGGGCTGCAATCAGTTTTTGTAATTGATGCTTCTCTTTCATAATCCTTCAGTTTAAAATTGTGTGCTCCCAGAGCTGCTCTTCCTGCCCATAAATAGTCATGAATGACACGCAGGCAAGGTTTGTGGTGACAGTGACAGCTTGTTGGCATTACAGTGAAATCCAACAAGCCTGTTTGGTGATAAGATGATTCTGTGATTTCTACTGGGTTCCTAACAATGAGAGCATTCACTCATCCAAGACTTCATTGTACAAGTGAGGAGCAGTGTTTAATAGCACCTGCCACTGCACTAAGCTGATAAGTTAAAGCAGACAAGGAAAGTGAACAAGTCCTCCTTAAACACAAAAGTGAATGTCAAAAGTTTGAGGTGGAAAGGATAGAGGGCTGTGGAGGGGAGGCAAACACAGTTCTGAAACAGCCTCTCCCTGCAAAAGCCGACAGTCTGAGAACAAGAAATGAGTAGTAGAGTATGGGACAGAGGTACTGTTGGCCAAACAAGGCAGAGCTTGGTGGAGCAGGTCCCCATGAAGAATTGCCCAGCCACTCCTTTGGAAACCGAGTCTTTGTTGATTGGCCCTTTGCTGTTCCCCATTTATCAGGAGGTGCCATGTCAGAGGAACACTAGCAGGCTGAAGATCTTGTTGCTCCACAGAGCTTTGAGATAACAAGTGGTTTTCAACCTTTAGAGTTTTTTCCAGTACAGATGGGAAACCCATTCACGGTTTATTTAAGCCTGAAAACATTTTTTACCCCCTCAAAAAGCTTTTCAATGTTAGTCCACAAGTTGCATAAGGAACCACAGACCACAGAGTGAAAACCACAGGATATGCTCAGGAAGAAATTTCTCTTCAGTCTCAACTGCACTTGCTAATGTGAATTTCTTGCACCAACAATTGTATTTTGAGCCTTACAGGAGACTCAGTTTCTGCAATGATAATGCCATTTGCAAAACTCAGCCTTTGTTTCCCAAAACATGAGACCAAGACTCACAAAAGTTTTAAGTTATTTGATCACAATTAAATAGATTACATATCTTTGAGGATCTGAAGTTCAGGTTTGGTTTTTTTTTTCATGAAAATAAAGGAAAAAAGCTTGGAAATTCTTTTCCACTAAAGCATTCCAAAACCAAGAGCGAGTAGTTTTACATGCTGCATACAGAGAATGGCTTTTAAACTTCTGATGGAGTTCTGGGGGGCATGGCTCCAAGTGGAGTTGATAAGAAGGCAATCCTCAGTAAATTAACTCAGGTTAAAGACAGGAGCCACAAACTCAAGTCTAGATCTGCCCTGAAAGATGATGAGTTGCAGACAATAACATTAAACTGACAGCTGGATTGAACCAGAGTTATTCTAGAGAGACAGCAGTGTAACTGAGAGCACAACTGGCTCCTCAGCACATGCTGTATGGTGCAGTCATGCTCTGCAGTACTAAAGGCACCATCAACAGGAGGCCATCAATCACTGCAAAGGAATTAACAGCAGTGCAGTTGAAAGTGGAATTTTTCTCAACATTTATAAAGGACATTTTAATAATTGTGACAGCCTCCTCCCTAGAAATGAACTGTGAAAATGGAAACATTTAGACTATAAAAATACTCTCCATGCATCTTGGTGCTGAGGATCCTTATTTCATCACTTTTTCTGGATGGGAACCAGCATTAATAACTATGATTTCTCACTCAGCAAAGCACCTTGGCTACAGCTGAGCAGAGGGATTAGGAGTAATCAATTATACAGTCTTTTAAAGTGATATATTCAGTTCTTTGGTTTCATGTGTTTTTTTTTGCAGGCAGAAACCCTCCTCCTGAGAGCAGAAAAGAGAAGCCTGTGCGATTGTTTTCCTGCAATACACTGAACTGACCACTGGGATTTGGCCAATGAACATTTATTCGGTTTTAAAATGCTGTTCAATAAATTAGAGGAAGATACAGAGTGCAAGTTGTGCCACACTGCAAGGAAAAGTATTTTTATCCCTACAGGTACAGTTCAGTTAGATCATTTTTGCTTTGATGTGTTTTATCATTACTGTGTGTATATCGCATCTGCTGAAATGGCAACAGAAGAAACAGTGCCAAAGTCTCACTCATGGGTTTTTTGCAAGGATAGTGCCTTGCTTTTCTCAGATTTCAAGCCAAAAACTGTCCTTGGACTCTCAGGCCAACCCCTTAGCACATGTAAACTGCCATAGATCCGTAAAAGTCAGTGGAATCAAACTCTTTAATGTATTTGTCATAGAATGTATCCCTAACATGGAAAGGAAGCATCTTTGCACTGATGCAAAGCTAAACATTTACAAACAAGCAGTTGTGGCTCTATTCAGAAATTAGCAGTTGTCACTCAGTGCTTGGCAGTCCAAGGAAGGTATTTGTTCCCAATTGTGTCAATAGATCAGTGAACAGCAAACACAATAATCTGTATCACAATTTTAATTTCTTCAGAACCACACAGTAGCTGTGATCATTTTGGAGAGATTTATTAAGTCTCTAATGTGATCAGTAACATTTGTAATCACATGAATACTGCCTGGCAATTGAACTGATTGCGTCTGCCAAAATCTTCTGGAGAAGTGTCTTTCATTAGGCAAATCACATACTGGATTGAACCACTCAAACTGGCCCTTACAGAGAGCTTTGGCAGAGAGCCTATGGAATGCCTCCGTGCCCAAGAGTCTCTTGCAAATCATGTTTTGAGAATATTTAAGTTCTACCAAAACAGTCCATAGCTCTTACATGGACTTTGCACTCTATAGCAGTGAGTTACTGTCCTGATACTACTAATATTCCTTCTGCAGACAGTGTGAGACAAGAGAGGACAAAACAATGTAGGCAGTGTAGTAGTTGTAGTAGTAGCAACAAGATTGTGCCTTGTTACTCTTTGAGGAAGAATAACAAATCCCTTCTCATTGTTCTGCTTTTTTCTTTATTTTTTGGGGAGAAGACCAGAAAATGCCTCTAGTGGAAAGTTCTTGCAGGTAATAACAAACTTGTCATGGGGCTTAAAATGTAATCCTCAAAGTATTACATCAGCTAGAACATCTAGGTACAAGCTAGACACCTTTATACAAACAAGAGTGTGGGAGCAGTATCAGCAACATTGGTTTTTAAGTAATTTTGCCAATTCTTATTGATATGTGTGTCTTCCCATTAGTGGCCATTTTGCTGTCAGGCTGCTCAGTAAGTTATGATAGTATCTCTCTGTATGTTTCCAAACTGCTTCCTTCCCATGTTATCTACTACATTAGGCATAGGGAAATATTGTGACCCACTGCCAACTTACTGTTTTGTGTGCAGTCATGCTCACTAACACGAGGGAGGTTATTACCATATAGAATGCCAAAGTTGTTTGAAAGGTGAGTATTTCTCAGCAAGAAAAAGCCTCCTTGCACCTGCATTTCAAGTAGGGAATTTGCTTTGTCCTTTGTGGTATTCTATTAAAACCCTTTATTGGTCCTCAGGACCTAGTTTGTGTAAAAGAGAAGCAGCATGACTTGCTAAGTATGTGTTCAGCAATGTGTGAACAGCAACACAGTGCTCCTCAGTAGCATTTCACTCAACCACAGTCCTGGTAACTGACTGGTAAGAATCAACAGAGGTACTTATCATGGACTGTATTTTATTCTGCACAACTCCTTTGCAAAATACCAGCCTTAGATTACCTTGCTCTCACTTACATTTGAGCCACAGTAACGCACAGATTTTGAGGTGGCTTTTTGCAGGAGCTCCAGCACTGAACTTGTGAATTTTCCAGCATAGCTCAACGTTTTCAGGGACAGCATGTCTATAGTTTTGCATTGCTACTGTGCATGTTCATCCTGCTGGTACCTTAAACAAACTTCCAAAGCCCTGTTAGCAAGCACTGGGGTTTTGGTTATGCTTTTATTTAGAGAAAGAGTTGAAGTTTTGTTCTATGCAGCTTGTTGCAATAAAGAGGTGGAATGAATGACAAGTGGATGTTCTCTGACTCCCAAAGGGATCAGAGTGACACTGCAACTTTACAGTCATGATGGCAGTGACTATTCTGTATGCACTCATCTTTGTCTATAACACATTACAATAAAAGGGCAAGATGCATTATGGTATTTGGTGTGCTTTGTTACTGATTTGACAAATGATAGTGCTTATGCATCAACAAATACCCCGTCTTTAATTAGGTGGAAAATCCACAGGGGAAAAAAATGCTATTTTCAGTACAAAAATGAAGAAATCTTGTCCCTGGTCTAAATTTGTGGATGCATTCTTATTTGCTGAAGCATAAAATCGAACTCACTCTTACTTGAAATTGAAAGTACTGCAATGATTTTTGAGAGCTTTTTTAAGGCCCCCATACTCCATACTTGGTTGTGATAAAGCTCTTTAAAACTGCTGGATGGCATGAAGAAAAAGATTGTTTTAATTTATTATTGCTCATAAAGTTAATTTACATTCAGAAGCCACTGGAGTCTCTACTTACCAGAAGAAACTGTATTTTATAGAGGGATTTAATGGCAGGCAGACTTAACAGCAGAAAGTCTGCTTTCCCAACAACACTTTCAGCACTGTTTTGCTGCTGAGCCAAGATAGTTCTGACCTTTTGAAACCAAGCTGTGTCTTCTTTTCTCTTGGTGCAGTGCTGCTGCAGGCAGCCTGGGGCACATGGCATTTATACACAGTGGAGTGTAAGTGGTAGGCTGCAAAGGTGAACAGCCAAATCCTCTCTTGTAAGAGAAATGGTGCAATCATGTTAGTGTTTTGCTGTCTTTCAGTAGGCAAGGTGATGGATAAATCCTGGTAATGATCTCAACAACTTCAGTGCTCCTCATACGTGAGCTAATGCTTTCTTTGGTTGTAATTCTGTGTGCACTCCAAGCTATAATTTTGAGCTGAGTCTCAGGACACCTCTCTGAAGACATGGATCATGCTCCATCCATGGAAGTGTTCAAGGCCAGGTTGGGCAGGGCCCTGAGCAGTGTCAGGGGGGTTGGAACCGGAGTTTTAAAGGTCTTTTCCAACCCAAACCATTCTGTGATTCTATAATTTAATACTGAAAATGGGAACATATTTTTTATCTTGCTTGTAATGAAGATTCCTGCTAGGCAATGTCAAAGCTAAGTAGTGTTATTGGTAGCTGAATCTGGCTAGGGTATAGGCCAGTATTCTTTGCCTATATCTTTGTGTGGAATACTGTGAAAGCCCCAGGGAATGCCCTCTGCAGATAGATAACTCATATCAGAAATCAGTTATTTCTTTGTACCCAGCACTAGCCTGTAGGTAGCTCCGGGGGGATCTGAGCATCCATGTTTTTCTAATCCAGTATTTTCTAAGCAATAAAGTGTGTAAGTAGCTCCCTTAACAGTAGCCATGTGGTTTCTGTGCCCCATCTTTCACCTGTCCCTGGCTGGTACCCAGGCACAGGACCTCCTCCTGTACCAGTGGGACCTGTGGAGGGGGCTGATGCTGGCTGACTGTTTACTACCAAAAGACAGATCTCAGCTTTTGCCTTTGCCTGCCTTGGCATGCAGGAAAAAGCCTCCCTCGCCTAAACCAATGCTCTGTTTAGTCCTCCCCTGGCCAAGACTCAGTGAGCGAGAGAAAAGGGGAGTAAGTGTGGAGCAGAAAAGAGATAGCTGCCTTCTGGAGCCTGGCTGAGTTCCTGGCAAATCAGCGCTCCTGACTGAGACACCAGAGCTGCGCCCTCCTAAGGATTTATGTGCTGCACATGGTAAGTGGAGGCTGTAATCATTCTGAATGAGAGCAGTGCTGCAGACCAAGCCAGCACAGCAGTATCAGGGACAGGATTTGGAACGGGGAGCACACAGGTGTTGTGTGCACTGATGCAGAAGAAGGGATTATTTTCCCTGCTCCCATCAGCCGCGACATGTGAATTTTCCCAGTTTTCCAGAGCCTGGTTTTGAGAGCTGTGCAATGAAAAGCAGATGGAAGTGGTGGCTGCAAATAACCCCTGCGCTCCTCAACTAGGGCTGTGCAGAACATGGAAAGTCTCAGGCAGGCTTTGTGCTGTACTTGTTCCCAAAGGAAATACGGAAGAGCTGGAAGCATCTATTGTAAACTGGTACTTGCCAGTTTGAAAATTAAAGGGAAACTAATTTGCACTAACTAGCCAAGGAGAAAGGCAGCACTCACTTAAGGAGTGTTATTGGCAGCAAAAGTTAAGTGAAGGTGGAAAACTATTATCAATTGCAAGTATATAGAGGTATGTATAATATATATATGTATAAAATATTTAGCCTTATTTTTGCTCCAGTAAACATTCTGAATAAATAATTTTTGACAGCAACAGAAGAAGCAGCATGGGTCTTTACAGTGTTTGATTCTGGCTCTGCTTTGAACAGGCCCTGGGGCTCTGTTCAGGCATGCACTCAGTGTCTCTGCATCTCCACACAGGCAAAGGAAAGGATTTTGTCCCCATATACTCATGCTAATTTGGTGACTGCCAGAGAAGGATTCCACACTAGAAGCATCTTTGGTCTGACCCAGTGTGGACAAGGTTATGTGCTGATGTTATGTTTTCTATGCATATGGCTGGAATAGACATTCAATTTATCAACTTCCTTCCCCAAACTCCAGAGGGGAGGAATGAGAAACACAAGGAGGCTGTTAGAAAACCACTCCATCATTCACACCATTCTTGAGGAGACCAAAGCACTTTAACTTTGGTCCATTTTCAGTAAACTTTACCAGACCCCACTTCCCCAAACCTGTCTCACTTGCTCCATCCCTGAGCGGGATGGCAAACAGGAGACAACTGGAACCCTCAAACATGTAGCTTCAGTTTGCCATTGAGATGATCAAAGACAATGGAGAGGAAAAGCAACATCCATGATGGAGTTTTATACAATGAGGAACCCAATTATCTGCTTGCTCTGTCTGTAGGTAAACACAGCCCTGTCCCTAGCAGATAAAAAAAGAATTTATATTGATGACATTCATTAATGTCTATTATTAAAGCTTCTGTTCACTGCATCCATCATTTTGTTTTCCATGCAATAACTCTCCGCAGAAGTCTGCAGTAAATTATGGATATTTTGCTCAGCCTGGCTTGTTTGAACTCCGTGTGCTTCTGTTCATGCTGGAATCATTATCAGAACTGTTCTTTCAACACTGTAGACCAAATTCGACCCTCAGATGCCCACATTGAATTCTTCGCAAGCTCACTGGAAACCACAAGAGGTTCCTCAGGCCTGTCTCACACTAAGGTAGTACATTTTTTACTCTGTGTGTGTCTAAAATAACTGTCTTTCAAGTTTCCTACAGTTCCCTTACTGTATTGTAAAAGGTTTTCCTGGGGAGAGCAAATCCCTGTGCCCTATCCCTAGAAATAGAGAATAGGGCACTGAGGGCTAAATAAATTCGATCCTATAGTGTTTCTCAAGCTAGTCACAAGTTGATGTCCAGATTAGATGTTACCCATAGTTTAAATACTGACCATATGAAATAAACAGAAGCCTAGCCTTTTTTTGTGATGCAGAAGATATTTCATCATCTTAAAGCATTAAGGTACTAAAAATATAGTGTCTATAGCATTGGCTACTGAATATATCTGTTTTTTCTAACTATTGATACACCAATCTACTTTTAGTATCCTCTGCACTGCAGATGGGGTCAGAATGACACTCCTCAAGAGGATAGACTCTCTTTATGTCAGATTTTATTCCATATAAATAAATGAAAAAGGTGAGGTAAATCTATAGGTCAATATTTTTTCACAAAGACACAATAATGGTATTATAACAAGTCTGTCTTCTCTGATGTTTAATTCCTGTTCTTTTTAATTGCTTAAGAAATGTGCCTGCATCTCAGTACTCAGGTGTGCATGGGAGTTGAATGCATAGCAGGCTATAAAACATGTAAAGCTCAGCAGCAGCAGTTAAGTATGGTGTAAGCCTGAAGAAGAATTTAGAAACCAGGAATTCTTGAGCTTTGCCACTCAGGTACTTTGGGCTACAGAGCACTTCCTTTGGCATCTCTCTTCTCCAAAGTCATCAGTGAAGGAATACTCTTCATAGGAAGAAAGTGGACCTCTTTCTCTCAGTTGTGGATGATTTAAAAGCAAACATGTTGTTCATATATGAAAATAGCAAAATCTTCAATTGTTTTAAAGTGAAATCTGTAGATGTCATAGCTCTGTATGACTTCAAGTATCGAAGATAAAAATAAGTAGTGTCTGTTTAACTATTGCCTGTTTAGGTAACATTTGGATCATTTATTCAGGAAATAAAGAGGTGAGTGTTACATATTGAAATAATTTTATAAAACCATTGATTTTCTTACTTGGAAAATAATGAAAAGAATTTACTTCAAATTCTGGTCCTCATTTCTAATGTATCTTCCTGAACTATGCTGCTTATATTTCCTCTCCCTGAACAACAACATGAGTAAGTTTCAATACCAAGATGGCAACAGCAAGGAAATACCAAGGTTATTCTATGAACATTCACAAAGGAGGACTAAGGAGAAAGTTATGAGTTTTTGTTCAGAGACTAAGTTTAATATGTGACTTGCAAGATGCATCATAACACGACCTTCTGTATCTTAACTGACCGCTTATTGCAGTGTACTGCCTGCAACAGAAATGTACTCCATGCCCAATAATGCACTGAATCATTGTGATTTTGAAGTTGTGATATAATTCCAAAGAATGGATTTCATGGACTCAATAATGCCTCATTGTTGGAAAAAAAAACCCTGAACAACTGAAAAAATTCAAACAAACAAACAAGAAGTTGCAAAATTTAAAGCCTTCTCAACTGCAAATAATTAACTGTTTCCCATCCCTACAGTTCCATAGAGGAAACAATCAATTCTATTGTGATGGATTTTGAGTTAGTCTCATTCAAGCATTTGTTGAGAGGACCTGGGTATGGAAGTAAACGAAGACCCTCAATGTATTTAATTAGTATTGGACCTTGTCCACCTCTCCAAGAACAAATGCAAACACACAACACTGAAGAAATAAAATCAAACTTGTAGCTAAAGGCTGGGAAGACAAATGTGGTGATCTTGGGAAAAATGCATGCACCTGCTTTCCATTTGCCATGAGGTCTGATCTGTACTGTGTCCATTTAAAACTGATGTTGCACATGGCATGTCAGTAAGTTTTTTATACTTCCTCCTTGAGATTAGTTGCCATTTAGACCCGCAGTTTATTCATGGAAAGCCTCCAGATACCTCATGTACATCAGGAACTTCATCATCCAATTCATATTCAGGAATTAGCAAGTGTGAGGTTTTCTGATTGAGACTGGAAAGAGTTGGGCTCTTGGATGCCTGTATACTAGGCATATATATCCTTGGATGCCTATATACTAGAAATATATATATACTTGGATGCCTATACGCTAGGCATATATACACTTGGATGCCTATATACTAGAAATATATATACTTGGATTCCTAGCATATTGGCATCCAAGTGGCCAACTGGGATCCATACCTTGATGCCCCATCACTGCCAACCTGGAGAAGCATCTAGCCACTTTTCCTGAGTGACTGATGGGCTAGCACTGAATACAGGGAGCAGAATGCTGCACACCCCAAATGAGCTGCAGCCACTGTAAGGCACAGAAGCATGTCAAGGTATATGTAAATCAGTTAAGAAAGACTCAGAGCCCAGAATCTCAGTTTTGTGTTTGATACCGACTATTCTGCACGTCTTTGATACACAATCTCTGGATGAAGCACGCTCCAGAAGTTTCCTAAAGCACAAGACAAAAGGGGTATGCGGTGAAAAGAACCACCTTCTGAGATGCTATATCTGGATGTCCAGAACTTATGGCACCATTTTGTGTGCCCTAGACCAGATGCCATTTCGTTCACCCTCAGTATGGTCCCTGTGAGAGGAGTGGACAAAATGGCCACCGATGGGCAGAGTCTGTAGGCAGAGAACAGCCCTGCCATCAGCACACTGAGGACATAGCTTTGTACCCCTGAGAATGAGGTTGTTGGAACCGGTGAGAGCTTCTATGTCTTCTTCCGGGCATGAACACACTACTAAAGTGCTGATCTATGAGGGACATGTGGGAGCGAGGGGGGCAAAATGGCAGATGTTGGTTGCCAGGCACCTTCCCCAAGTGTTGTGCCTGAAGAGCTGCCCTTGGCTCCATCCCTCATAAAGTGAACGCAAAGCCTGAGCAGAAAGGCAGGCCTGTATGTACCTTGAGATACAGAACGAAAACAACAGCTCTGCCTGTCTCTGTTGGCTCTGTGAGACAACACCAGTGTGTCAATGGGAGAAAGACATATGCAGGCTTCATAACCTGTGGGAATGGAGACACCCAATTGCTTTTGCTGGAGGTGCTTGAATGCATTCCCTTAGGAAGGACATTCCCCTTCCAGCAACCTTTCATAAAACCCAAGCCTTGCAGTATTTGTCAGTCATTGCTGAAAGCCATCCCTTCATCCCCAGACAGCCATATTGCAGAATTCGGGATGATTTGAATGCAATTTCATAATGCTGGCAATTTCACAAAGAAAGATCAGACTTAAAATGTGGTTTGCTACTGCATTATCTCAATAGTATGATTGTGATTTAATTACATGGGAATGACCATGTTAAAACCTCACTGTCAGACACAGCAAAATCCAGGCATCCAGAATCACAAGTACCACAGGAGAAATCATGGGGGTTCTTATGAAAAGCATGAGATGAAATTAATACATCCATTTTTGTTCTCTTAATTTTGTGCCTGCTCTCAAACTTCAAGTTATGCTGGCTGGAAATTACAGCAGGAAATAGTGCAGAAATTGTATTCAATCTGAAGAGATAATAACTCCAGAGTTGAGCATTTTAATACATTGCCTTTGATTGTTATAGTAGATAGAGCATGAAGGGTTCCTATGCTGCTGCGAAGACCCCTGCAGTATTCAAAGAACTCCATCAACTTTCTGAGTTCAGCTACTGCTTACTCAGTTTGGTGAACCAGGTAAAGGATGCTTCCATATCACATCCTTCATTATGTTTTGATGTAGGCTTGGACTCAGTTTGTTGCATTGTCTTTTGCTGTACCACATAGAGCAAAAGCAGTACCACCTTTATGTACACAGATGGCTTCTCAAGTGTTCCCTGAGGAAGTGATTGTGGAGCTCAAGGGACTGAGGTGTGATCTGAGAATCAATTCGATTTTGAGTTGCTTTAAGGAGTTTTTGCTTGAAAAGCAAGAAAGGATAACAGTGCATGGGATACTGATGAACAGAGAGACTGGATAGATGAAATGGATAGAGCAGTGAGCCAGGATACAATGCTCCACATCTAGTACTCTAGATATACTTTCTTTAACAACTGTTTCAGTTCTGCGCATCCCAGGAATCGATATGTGCCTTCTGAGCACAGACAATAAATCTCTTAAGGTGCTACAATAGTAGCTTGCTTAAAACAACATACATCCATTCTTAACAGCTTTGCAAAATTGGACCTCGAGGGCTCAGTACTCTTCGGGATTCATTGCTCAGTGAGCTTTGCTCTCTGTTCAATGATGCCATTATTCAAGCCATGACAGCTTTTTTCCATTTATGTATCCACATGTTTGGAACTGCAGAAACAAAGATCTGCTCCAGATGGAAATACAGTGTGCAAACTACCCCAACTACCCTTTGCAGAGAGTGTTTCAAGAACAATTGTTTGGGACTTTACAATCTGGGCACTAACAAGAACAGGGAAAGGCAATTTGAACGTGGCTTCCGGCACATTTTTGGCACTTCAGGACAGTTCATGGGACACTTCATTTTACACTGTCACTGGACTGCAGAGCTACAGCAGCTAAAGCCAGAAAACAGTTCCATCAGTCCTCTTTCCTGGGGTGTCCCATAGGGCAAGGTATAGAAGAACATAGAGGTATCTCAGCCCTCCTGTGCAGTGATTTTGGAACCCCAGCAGGACTGTGCTAGCAAACCCCACTTGTGAGTCAGAGGGATCTGACTGATAGGCCCCTGTAGCTTTCTTCCAGGCCCTTCTGAAGAAGGTAATGCTTGACCAGGAAAGTTTGATACAAAGAGAAAGGCTCCAGCCTATTCCCTGGAGACAGTTCTGTCAAACAACATTTAGAAAAGGGATGTTGGGCTCTAACTTGGAGAAATTTGGAGGTGAAGTGCTTAGGAGGTAATTTAAATGAGTGAAGAGATAAGCAGATGCTACTACACTCAGCAGCCCAGATTTATGTATCAGGATCATCTGAGGAAGTGCAAAGGAGCAGAGCTTCAGCCTGGCTCCCATCTAACTCAGCATGCAGTGCTGGAAACTGAGGCTGGGAAAGCTGGACAAGCTAACCTGTCTCAGCCTTCAGGCTCTGTAAATGGAAGGGGCATTCCTTACAGTGCCCTTAAAAAGGTCTGCTTCTAGGGTGCTGAAAAAAACATGGATAGGGAAAAAGGGTCCAAGCAGATCGCAGTGGGATTTAAGCTGGGCTAAGATACATTTCCTTGGAAAACAAGTGTTTTTTATATTATTACAAGTTAAAATGCTTGTATTTGTACGTTTACTAGAATTTAAGCCATTTATTCTCTTTATCATCTAGAAACGCATAACTAAACTATCACCATTTTAGGCTCTGTTTTGGGATGGTGGAAGTGGTGTCTGGGATGGACTAAGCTGTGCTGTGAATCAGTGCTATCACCTTGCTTTTAAAGTCGCTGTAAGAGAGTAAGCTCCTTAGGGGCACTAGGTGCTTCTAGCCAAGCACAGATTGATGTGACTGTCCCAAACTAAAGCACATGTAAGATCACTCAACAATCTGAACTGTGTGAAAAGGGCTCAAAGCAGTGAATGTATTAATCACACTGTCAGTCATAGGCTGCTTTATTTTTGTTTTGCAATGGTCCGTTTTATCAATGCCTTGAGTACATTTAAACCTCCAAGTCTTTCTGGTACCTGTTGGCTCTTTGCCCACCACATACGTGTAGACAACCAGGCTGAATTTCACAGTTGCTGGCAATTATTTTACTTCCATGCATCTGTTCATTTCTGCAGTTCCACATTTCTCTGTGAGTTTTTACAACAGTAAAGATACAATTCTCTCTCTAGAGGAGATGGAAAACCCAATTCTTCCTAATTGCTAGCAGAAAATAAGCAACCTAATCTTCCACCTGTCTTTCCTTTTCTCATGCATCTTCCTGATTTACAGAGGCTTGTCACTCTGTGAAACACGTGAATTGTTGGCCTTCATTGATTTCAGCTTCTTGATCACCAGATTTCAACAGACAAGGAAGCACTGAAGCTGGAAGTCTCTGCTGCAGTTTTTCAAGGCTAGTTTTTCCCTTTGGGTATCTTCTAGAATATATTCTTATAAATAATGTATCTCTTTCACTGTAGGCTTCTCTTTCATAGTCCTCCACAGCCTTGGTGCTTCCTTGGCACACTTTCAATCACAGTGCTTTGGAGTTTTCTTTTGTGGCTGAGAGGCACTGCTAGGAAATGCCTGAGGAAAGCACAGCTATATGTGATAATGAAGGTTATTGTCATTAGAAAGGGAGGCTTATCTTGGATAGTTATTCCACAGTTCTAATAATTAAATTTCATTAGGTTTTGATGTGTCTAATGGTGGTGGTAAGGACTGAGTTGGAGAGCACGTATGGATGTGCAATAAGGAAGGGGAATAGATCTGCTCAGCTTACTGGTGGTGGCATTAAGAAAACTTGGTCAGTGTTTTCAGCTTCAGCAGCAATTTATGTTTTCCTCTAGGAACATGATTGTTCAAATTGACAGTGTTCTATTGAGTTTCTGCATAAATAACAGTTAATGATCCAATGTGGTTGAGGGGGAATAGAAATGTCAGTGGAGGAATGTGCTGCAAGTAATTGCATCCAGCTAAGCCAGGTGCCAAGCTGTTCCTGGGACAGCTGGGGAGATCCCAGTGTTCAGGGGGACAAACAACCAGTAGGTAGTGAAGGTGCTAGGAATTACTAAGAGCATGTGCTGTTGCTAGGGAACAGAACAGCAGCAATAGGGTAGTAAAGTCTAGTCCTTCAAGATATTAAGCAGGCATGATTTGTCAACCACATCAACTGTGATATCTTACAGGCTTCAGCTAAATTAGGATCTCCACTGCAGAGGGGGCAGCGCCAGCTTGTAGCACATAAATCTAGGGGCAGGGAGATGGATAAGAAAGGAAGCAGAGATCACCAATACTTCATCCCCATGCTGCCAGTGTGCTCAGCACTGGGAGGTCAGGGAGGCAGAGAGCCTCTCCAAGAGCCATGGTGCTGTCACCAGGGTACAGCAGCTAGTCTAGTGCTACTCTGGCCTCTCCATCCCATCCCCTCCATGGCCAATGCTGTCCCTAAAAAAGAAGAAAAGGAATAGCTCAGCAATCCAGAGTATCTCTACCCCTGAGCTATTGCTTTGCAGCAGTCTGAGAAAGAGAAGGGACCAGTTTCTACAGTTTTAGGAGACAGTTATGCCTGTTCACAGTGGGAAGGGGCAGCATCTGATGTGCTGTTAAGTTGGGTTGTTACAGAGCTTCCCTATTATTTATTACCTTTGCAGAAAATGCACATCAGTTATGGGTTGCTCCATCTATTGCTGTCTGAGAACTGAACTATTTTTATGACACTGGCATTCAAGCATGGGGCCCTGCAGACCCATGAGGCATAGCTGCAGGGCTCAGTTCAGACCTCAGTATCTCCGTTCCTCTGGGACAAAGGGTGCCCAACGGTCAGGCTCAGCTTCTCAAAGCAGAATGTGGTAGAAAGAAAAAAAGTGGATCCCTCTGGCCAACAGTGATTACTGGGGACTTTTGAGAAGACAAGTGTATTGGATTGCCTCTGAAAGCCAGCAAGACCAAACTGGTGGGTAGGAGGAGGTGACAGTAATTACTCCTCCGGGTCCTTTTGGACCTGGCAAGCATCTTCATGTATCACTCAGCTGGTAGAGATTTGCAGGGCATTAGTTTTAGACAGATTTTCTCCTTTGCTTTTAGTGTCTGTTGATGTTTTTCTGCAGAAGACATGGGTGCTTTCTCATGCGCTTATTCTCTGCTTCAGGGCAATTAGCACACTTGATACAATTCTACATGAGTTGGACCACACTTCAGACTTTATGATGAGCTGTTTATTTCTTTCACCCTGGGGACCTTTCAGGCATGGATGTGCCATATTCAACCCCATGCTGAGCTCCTGAAGTAATCACTGTTTTTTTTTCCAAGCTGGAATGACACTTTCAGCAGGCTCTTTGTCCCCATGAGCAAAGCAAGCAAATTAAGCAGATAATAGCTCTTAAATTTACAAATTTTACACTTTTGTGTTTGTTTTAAGGAAGGGAACTGCACAAATGTGTATCTCGTGTTATTCATACCCCACTGCTATCTCTGAGTCAGCAATCAAGGGTAATCAGATTTTGGCTTACAGGAAAATGTCTGATTTTATCTTTGAATTTCTACTTCTGACTTGCCAGTATTTGAAGCCTTTGGGTTTTTATCCTCCCGTGAAGTGGAAAAATGGGCGGTCAAGGTCAGGCTTTTCTTGGATGCAGTCCTGCTTACTGTATTTAATGCCCTTTCTCACTGAGCACTGCAGCATTGTTATAATTCAAGGCCTCTTCTCTTCTGCTGTCTTTGAGCACCAGCTCCACAGCTGTCTGTTCCCTGGAAAGGGAGATTTACCTGTCTCTGAAGTCAGTGAGCAGTAGGAGCCACTCTCTGGGTTGCTGAACCCATAGGAAAAAACATACTTCAAACCTGCTGTTTACATAACTTTAGCTCCAGAAGGGTTACAGGAAGGCTGCAGCAGAAGGCAGGAATGGGAAAGATAACACTGTTGATGATTCAGAAGCAAAATTGACCGCTACAAAAGATCTCGATGCATTATTTATAGGGCAGGCTGGCAGTACTTCCTTGAAATCGCTCTGCTCTTATGTTTTGGCTTCTCTTCTGTGAGTCTGCAGGGAAGTAGGAGACAAGATGACACAGCAGAGGCAATGTGCGAGAGCCTAGGGAGAAGGCCATTTAGATGGGTTATGTGAATCAAAAGAAGTAAACCTGGGCTTGTTTTTGTGCACTTCACTGAGAGGTGTTTCTCAAAGTTTAGCTGAGATGGGTAGAAACCTTCTGGTCCCTGTGAATGGGGATACAGCACAGCTGGAATCCTTCTGAGCAGGGAAGAGGAATCACATGTGTCTCATAAATTCTTCACACAAGAAGGCAAATGCTTCTTACATCTTAACCTAACTGCGTAAAGCTCCCTTTCCATGCCATGGTTAAATATATGCTCATCAGAATTTTCACTGAGCTCAGTACATTTGCACGCTGGAAGTTGTGCACATGTGTTAGCAACTGCTTTCTAGTTCAATTGCTGAGAGATGCATAGCCTTTGGCTTTCTTGCTTCAAGTGTGTACCAGCCATGTACAGCCATTTAATTCACCCCCGTTTGATTTCTGGGTTGAACTCTTGCTGTTGTTGACTTGTAGCAATTAAGGAGCTTTCTGCCAATTAGGCAGTGGAGATGAGCAGTGCTGGGCTCCCAGACTAGCACTCTGATGCTCTGGCTGCTCAGTGCACTGCTGAGCTGCAGCAGGCTGCCACAGAGCTCTTGGCACTAGCATTTTTCTTCTGCTTGCTGAGGGCTCTTGGGTCAGCTTCCAAATGTATTCAAGGGGAAATTAAAGTTGAAGTTCTTGTGTAAAAGCAGCAGAGAGTAAAAGGCAGAGACTAAAAACCCATTCTGTCTGTAGCAATTGTTAGGAAACAAAAATTTACTCTTTGCATTAAAATCACCATCATAGTTCACTGGGGAGTACTAAGTGACGTTATTTACTAAGATAAGGCTCACAAATACAGCTTCAAGGCTCATCAGAAGCCAGCACAGTTTCCAAAGCAGTTTTGGAGCCCCCTTTGTACCCCACTTTCCAATCAGTTGAATGAAACTCACATTCCTTTTTCCTAACACCTGCTCTATTTCACTGGGAAGCAGTTTGGGTTAACAGCTGTCCTATCATAAGCAGGAGGACAGCTGATTGCAGCTGCTGGTCAAGACTTAGGTTTTGCAGCAATAATACAAAAGTCATTCTCAGTGCCAAACCCAGTACAGACCAGTTGCCCCCCATCTAAACACCTGCAGTAGCATTCAGCAGGCAGTCAGGAGCACAGTAAAAGTGCTTAGCAGCACCTCTTGCAATGGTCAACGACCATCGTTACCTTGTGCAGAGCCCTGTGCCATCCTGCCTGCCCTAGAAAGTGGGTATCAGTGGTGTGTATTTATAGAATTGTAGAACGGTTTGGGCTGGAAGGGACCTTAAAGCTCATCTAGTTCCAGCTGCCTGCCACAGGCAAGGACACCTTCCACTGGAGCAGGTTGCTCAAAGCCCAGTCCAACCTGGTGTGATGCACATTGCAAACCTTGTGATGCATAACAAAAATTGACAAATGTTACTGAACAAGCCAGCAGGCACGCTCTTTCTGGAGAGGCTGGCCATAGATAAGATAGCCCTGAGGTATCTAACCTCACCATTGCACGTCCTTCACTCAGAGCAGGGGCTCACTTCTTGCTGGCATCATATGTGCCCTCAGTTGGCAAACTCCATCAACGAAGGGCTGAGCTCAAAACTCATCCTAAAAGCCTGTTCTGGGAGCTTTCCCCAGCCAATCAACATCACTCCATTGTTACCAGGTGCCATCTCAGCCATCCTGCCCTCACTGATCAGGCTCTGCAGTCCTGAGTAACCCAATGAGCCAAGACGGGGAGGCCACAGAAGATGGAGTGATAAAACTGTGTGCTGGAGCACTGTGACAGAGCCTCCTCACAAAGGAGTTTGCCTCAGGTATGTGCTTAGCTTGGTGAGAACCCTCTAACACTGTTAAAACCATTAATGCAAGGGCTTTAGGAAAAAGCCTATGTAACCAGCATTATCCTCAAATAATGTCTCTGTGGCCTCCTCTACTTCTTTCAACCTGAGAAGGAGAAAGTCCCTCCTAAAATTTCCCTTCATCCTATAGGCTGTTTGCTGATTGATCCTGAACATGAAGTAAACCAAGGGAAGACCTTGACGTCAGTGCTCCCTTGTGGACTTTTAACACTTACATGAATTTCAGTGGCATTGCACCTTCTGCAGACTTTTGCCTTTCCAGGCTCCATCATACAGGGTGTATCTGCTAGACTTTCTCCTGAAGACCCGCTGTGATCAAGGCTGGTCCTTCATCTCACTTGTCTCTGTACCAAGTCCCACTAGCTTTGACCAGTTAAGGCCAAAGCCAGACAATCCCCATCTGATGACACTTCAATGATTTTATTCCCTGTCTTAGTTGGTACTTTTCCAGTCTGTGCCGGAGCCTGCCAGAGGATCAGAACACTCTCCAGGCAAGCTCTTATCATGTCACACACTTCAATCCAGCATGAGTTTTTTTGCTTGAGGGGTTTGTACCTCATTCCATACTCAAACGATGATTGACCTCTCCTGGACCCAAGCAGGGACAATTATCAAGGATAAACTGCATTTGGTAAACGTAAACACTCCATGCAAATCAATGTTCCTGGTTACAAGAGCTCTTAGCTTTCACCCCTACATAGATAGCTTAATTTCACTCCTTAGGAGACAACAGTGAAACATGGAACTGTTTTAACCTTTTACTCATTTTAATTTCCCACAATTGGTTTCCACTGCAACAGTCTCAACAGGAACTAATAAGACATATAATCACCATGCTCTTGATAATGATGAAAGTAGATCTGCTGCCAGCATCTATTATGCTTGTACTGGGGCTATGAAAAACACTACACATGCTTTTGTTTGGGTGAGATAAAGGGCACTTTTACCCTGAAATAGGACTGTCAGGATGGCATTTTCTTTTTCAGCGGCTTTGCTCCCTGCTCATGTCAGATCTGCTGATGTTAGGGCAGACAAGTAAAATTGTACTACATCAGGGCTTTAACCACTCACTACCTGACAGTATGAGACGTGCACAGTGGTTCATTGTCACCTGAATTGATTCATTGCACTCTTTGCATGGCTCCTCAGAGCAGCATCTCAGCCCCCAAGCAGAAGTGCAGTGGATCAGTGGAGCTGTGAAACTCCTTGAAGCAAGTTGGTGTCCAGTCAGGCAGCTTCTCTATACAACCTGCAGGACTAACAGAGCTCAAAAGGGCTAACTGGGTCTTTCCAGCTGTCACCAGAATAAATGACTGTTCCCCTGCATATGAGAGGTGAAGAGGTGGCAGGCAGAACAAGGAGAGGCAGAACTGTTCCCCTGAGAAGTGGTAAATCTGACCCCCTCCACCCTCAGGTGCTATTTGGACAAAGGAACTTCTTGGAAGTAGATTAAGTTGATCAGCTGATGGTTCTCACTATCTATGCACCAACATAGCCCTTGTCATCTTCACCATTAAGCAGCCCTCTGAGTATAAACTTGCAGTATTTCCAAGTAAGTGTTTCGTGTCTTTATGAATATGTGCAAACAACATTCATTTCATCAGCAGCCACAAGCAAATGTATTCCTTAACCACAAACTCATCCTCAGTCATTCATGATCTGATTTTTCACACTTTCAATTTCCACAGAATTCACTGGGACTTTAGAAAGCACAGAGTATCAGATGCTAAACCTCTTCCCATGTACTTCCTGTTCTCCTGTTCTAGCTTTCATCGTGTAAGAAGCTGAGCCTATTCATTAAAAATCAATTTCAGGACTTGAATATCAGATTTCCAGTAAGGACAAAGCTACATATAAAGTCATGGCTTTTGAACAAGTTGCTCATTTGGAAACTAAAACTTAGGTGAATATAGAGTTCTTAACATTGGGCAATTCCATCCAGGAGGGCAGAAAAAATGCCCCTGTACTTTTCATAGAATTGACTTGGTCGGGAAAGACCTTTAGGATCATTGCATCCAAACACTTTGATGTGGAGACATTCCCCAAAACTAAGGATGACAAAAAGAAACAAAGAACCTTGTATAAACCCTTTTTCCCTTCCTCCATGTATTCAATGCAATCCTGAAAATCAATTTGCCTCATTGACACAAAGGATCACAATTAGAAAAAATGGATAGAGGCAATTTCTTAATGTAATGCAAAAGCAGATATTAGGAAAAGATCAGTAGCATACAGATGCTGTGTAAGCATTTGATTCAATAAGATTCACCCTGATGTTTCACATATGATGATCTAGAAGCAGTGCCCACTTCCATAGGTCTCTGCCAAGGTATCTATGTTCAGGCTCTCCTTTATGTTTAGGAGAGTCTGAAAATCATTCTCACTTGTAAGTGAGCTCTGAAAAACATCACATCTCACAGTGTTTTACAGTCCAAGTTCAGGGTCACCAGCATTCCTCTTTGTGTGCAAACCAGATGTTCGTGTGAAATACATCATCTTGAATGGTACTGCAGCCGGAGGCCAGCTTATCCAAAGAGCTTTGGGTCAGGATGACCCCCAGAAAGGTCTGGGCTCTCCAGAGTGCTCCTGAAACCCTTGTAACAACATTTAATCTGAGCTCCTGGTGAAGTGTCTGCTCTGGTGTCTAAAGGATGCTGAGAGCATGTTTAGGAGAAGGTGAGCACAGGTCTGGAGCATGGCTCAAGATGCTGGATGGAGCATGGATTTATGATGAGTTTGGAAGCAAGACCAGAATGTGCTGTGAAATGCTTTCCAACGCACATGCAGCAGCAGGGGTATGGCTAAGAGCGCCTAGAGCAAGCTCCTGAGAATCAGAGTCTATGTGACTGGCAAAGAGAGGGTACAAGTGCAGAAGCAAAGAGGAGTCCCTGTAAGAGGCAAAACTCTGCAAAGATCTGGAGTCCCTGGAGGTCATGTTGGGTAGTATATGCCCAAGGAAGGGCAGGAAGAGATGAAGAACGAAGTCCATTTACCCCAGGTTCTTCTCATCACTGTGCACACTGTCCAACCCAGAGTGTTGGCTTTGCAACCTCCTGCCCCACAACTCTGGAACTTGCCCTCCCCTGCCTGCTGTTCAGCAGCAACTTCAAATCAGTATTGACAGCTGTGGGACACAGATAAAACAGCCTGGTGGTGATCTGGAACATCTGTTTGTACCACTTACAAATGCTCTTTGATATCGAGGAGTTGCTATATGCTATCTTGCTTGAATTACAAGCTGTCTTTTCAATGTAGGGCTGAGCTTACTCTTCTGTCTCTAAATCTATTTTGGGACAAAATAGAGCCATAATTTGTTAGTCACTGAACCCTGGCAGTCTTCTGTTTGTATGGCAGTAGCCTTTGGTCTGACCAAGAAATGCAGTCAGTGCAGGCAGTTGGTAACTAAACAGTGTATAGCCTGGTCCCAGCCATGAGTCTGTCAGTGGGGTTGCTGACAAAGAGCAGTGAAGGTGCAGGAAGAGCTTGTGTGGGACGTGGGCAAAATACACAGATCCACTACAGAATTCTGGTGCATGCGTGGCAGCAGGACCTCTATCAGTCATAACATAAATGAGTCACAAGAATCATCTGTCCAGTGCAACTGGTCCAAACGTTTGAGACATCTCAGCTTTGTGCTTTCATTTCAGGAAACAGCACCTGGCTGTGGTGTTGCTGAAGGCACAGATTGCTCAGGCAGTCACCAGGACTCCTCTGAGCTCTCATGCCCATGCAGTATTAGGTAGCACTTTTTGCTGGTGGCTGAAAATTAACCATGAGTGCCAAGCAAGTACGCCCATGCACTGGACTTAGTGCAGCATGGAGCCTCTCTTCTTCCTATAAGCCACAGCAACAACAAAAAGGAACTGCTCTGCTCCAGAGGCGGCTCTAAGGATATAGCTTCAGACAGCTCCAAAAATTAATGATGACTTGGGTTCAGCTTCCCAGTGTGAACACCCCTCACTTAGTGATGCCAAGAATCAAACCAACACATCTGCATCTAACAAAGACTGCTTCTGGTGATGCTCTGCTGTCAAACCAACACCAATTTCCTCTTTTATTATGTTCAAATCAGTCTCATTAGTTCAGTCAGACTTCATCTTTTCAATGCTTGGGGCCTTTTGGAAGTAAGACACATTAACTTCAGCTTGATTTATAGCCCCTGGGTTGGTTTCACTGGTTTGTAAACTGAACCCCCCGACATTTTTCCTTCCTTATGGCTGTATTTTCTGTCCTTTTCCCTCCCAGAGCTGCTGTCTGATCAGCCCATGTGCTATGTAGGCTACTTAAAGATTAACAGCCAAACTGTGGCAGTGCAGATCTCGAACAAGCACAGAAACATAGAAAACACTTCTGCAAAACAAGTTACACAAGCACTTCATGAAAAAGATTTGCTCCCAATATTTCCTTTTGTTAGGTTTTATTATCCATCAGTACACAAAGTTTCGGGCTGTTTGCAGTTCTACCTTCTTGGCACAAGTGTTAAACATAAAACTCTTGTTGAGAGACCAGAATTCAGTCATTCTGTAGGCGAGTAAGGGTCTGGAAGCTTGTGTTACTGCCCAGGCTCCCAAGTGACCTCGGTGTCACTTAACTCATGCTCTTTTGGGAATGATGGGAATGCTGGGGCTTTTCCTGCTTTGTGAGAGCAGATGGGTATTCCCCAGGGCAGCCATTTCTTCTAATGGCTATATGGTGGAGAGAGGTGGAGCTCCCGGTGGCCTGTGCTCCTTGTGGACACCGTGCTGCCCTTGGTGGTTTCTCTTTTGCATGCACGGCTCTGTAACACCCTCAGACTCACTATTCCATAATCACTTGCTGCAGCTGTGGGGGGCTTGGAAGGACCCTGTGACCTCCTCACGTAGCAGCAATGATGCTTCAAGGTGAGGTTAGAGACAGAATGTGTACATAGTGGTGTTTATAAATCCAGAATCAGGCTGAGTAAATACAAACAAAACAGGGTTTAATAATTCAGAGCCTCCTAGAGTGGTCAGGCAGCTGCCTGGTCCTGGTTTTCCCAGGCTGGAGAATAGCTGAATATCCATAACAATTTGCTCCACCTGTTTGCCTTCCTAGAGCCAAGCCCCAGCACTCACCATTCAATAGCCCCAGTTCTCAGCATCTGATGGAAGATCAGCATTCATTCCTCTGGGCATTGGAGAATCAATCCCAAGTGCTTGGAGCAAAATTTCCCCAGGAAAACCCTATTCTAAGATAAGATGCTAGACAAGGCTGACACATTTCCTGGTGGGGTACAAGCTTGTAATGACTGTTAACTCGGGCAGCCCTTTAGCACAGCCTGGGAAAAATCCATGCTTTCTGTGTGCTACACCTGCACAGCAGGAGGTACAGGCATCTGCCTCAGCAGGAATCCCTGGTTTATATCAGTACAGGTATTAGAAAGTTAGGGTGGAAGTGTAAATATCCCTTTATCATCCAGCCGTCATCATCCCATGACTCAGTTTTTCCTCTGATTTTCTCTTCTAATTATATTTTTCATTGGCATTCCAAGACTGAAGTCTTGGGATGCCTTTGTCTCTGCCTTAACCTCAGAGCAAGCATGGCCTGACATGATGTCCTGTTGAGTCATAAGAGTCTTTTTCAAGACAACTATTCAGGCTGTATCTGTTTTACTTCTGCTTCCCTGCTCAAATATCTGTGTCAAGAATTCCCACTGATACCAGCATCCAAATCCATGTTTTTTACTAAAGAGCATCTGCACTTCTGCGGGGCTGCATTGTGCTGTAATCCTTTCTTCCTTCCCCACAGAGAGACTGGAGCACTTGGGAATGAGTCCTATGGGGTTATGTCCTGTGATGGCACTGTTAAAGCTCGGAGGAGCACCCTTTGGAGGGGAGTTGATTGTGACAGTAATAGGCATGGTTCACATCATGGGACTGGGTTTCCTAACTGGTATTAGTTACTTCCACTGCTCCAATAAACACAGGGAAATTGCATAACTGCACATTCAGCATGCTCGTACTTGCAGCCTCTACATCTCACCTTGTGCTGGACAGGACACTGAACCGCAGTGCCTCCAGCAGTGCTGCAGCTTCCTTGGCACAGGCTGTGGTGGGCACAAAGCAAAAGAGAAGGCAGGAAAAAGGAATGAACCAACCTCTTCCCCTCCCAGACCTGGAGCTACTTACCCTGATGCATTTGCCCTTCTGGTCATCATGTCCTCCATGGGATCTTCACCACAGTCTGTCTTGGACTCAGTTTCACCAGTGATGTGTGCTCAGTTTAGGAATCTGCTACAAATTCCCTCCTCAGAAGGGAGGATGCCAGAGTATCTTCATTGCAGTGGGGATGAGCAGTGCACACTGCGGAAAAGGAGGGAGGGACTGGGTAGGAATTGCAGCTCCCAAGAGCATAGATTGCCATGAAGCAAGGGTAAAACAGCAATGTCCAGAGATGCTAACTCTCTTCTGCACCCAGCTGGGGACCAGGTGAATTGATTTCCCATCATTTTGAGCTCCATCACCTACAAACTAAAGGCACAAATTTCAGAAGGCTGGAGGAGGCCTGCAGCTTTCCAAAAGCCCCGCAGCCATTTATCTAACAGTGGCAGCACAAATATGAGTAGTTTTACTGGTTGCCAATTTCCTCTCAAATCTCATCCCTCAGGGAGCCAGGGGCTTAGGAAATGTTGAGGGGGGCTGGAATTTGGCTGGAATCTTGCCACAGCTCAGCTCATATAGTCTTGGAGTGTCTGATGATGCTCCAAAGGATGTCAGGCTGCACTGATGGGCCAAGTTCCTTCAGATCAGGCAGAAGATGGTGTTTTGGCAAGAAAAAACCAGCAATCCAAGCAGGTGTCTCTAGAGAAGAAGGGGTCTGTAGTTGTGCTGTGTGTCACACCAATGCAATAGGGCCATCTCCAGCACTGTGTGATATTAAATTCAGGCTAAAGCTGAGAGCAGCAAAGTGCAGAGTGGGCGACTCTCCAGGAGCAGACAATGGCTTTTAGCACATCCTGCCTTTTTATTTCCTTGTGTAGCCCTGCAGTGTGCTGCCAGCTGCTCCTGCTCTGTTTATAGCAATGCACCTACCGAGACCTTTCATTCCCATGAGTGCAATTTAAACAAGGTGCTTTTCCTCTCTCCTCTGCTGCACATGAAGGTAAACTGAGATAGTTAATGGTGGTGGACCGCCTCAGTTGATGCTGAGGGCCGCTCCCTTCACAAAGCTTCTCTGTTGCTTTTTAGTTCAGGGTTCATTAGAGTTTCACTTTGCAGCTTGCTAGGACATAGCAGGGAATGAGTTTCAGTGAGGGCGCAAGGCCCTGCTGAGGGAGAAAAAGTTATCTCCAGTGATTCACACTTGCTAAGAATTGTTGTCCCCATCACTGGTTGGTACCCTTTGACCCCACATGGCTTCTGCACAGGAACTTTGCTCCTGACTTGTAAGTATGAGAGATTGTACCCATGGCTATTCCCAACAGTTCCATACAATATATTGTCTGGTTGTTTTGCAGAAACAATAAGGAGATTGTGGGGAGATGTGCATCAACTGGCACCATCCTGAGACGAAGAGATGCTCTGATACAGGAACAAATAGATACATGGGTTTGGTTGCGTTCCCATCTTTGTGTCATGGTATTTGTCATTTGCACTGCTGAGAGTGCTGCAGTGGGCAAGGCTGGTAGCATGTGTCAAGCAGTGAAACTTGGGGGTATTTTCAGTAAGGAAAGCACAAGATCTTGGTGCCACCCAAGCTGCCTGCCTGTCTGTTAGCACTCAGCCCCTGCATGAGGCTGGTCAGAGGAAGAAAACTCTCACTTGCCTGGCTAGTGACAGACAAATCAGCCCCCTGGAGATAAACCCACTTTGCAGACTGTCCTCTGCAGGTATCTCCGTGCCCCTGTCACTGTGTTATCTGTCACTCTTTTCCTGTTCCAGCAGGTGAGGTCTGTTGTTCTCTTTCTGCAGTGAGAAAACCAAAGCACAAAAACCTCAGGGTCTAAATCCACGAAGTCACGGAGATGTCTGAGTTTTGTTGTGTGGAGTTGGAGCACTGAGTGCCTTACCTCTAGTTAGGAAAGAATTACACTGTACTTGAAGCAAGTGCAGCACATCCTGCTGTGAACATCCCTCTTCCCTGGCCATGAAAGTTCCCATTCTCTGAAAGCATCACAGCTCCCTGCACAATACCAGCACAAACAAAACTAAATCCAAGCATTCTCTGAGCAGGGTTTCGCTCTTTCCACCAACTCCTATAGCTCTGAGGTTCAAGGACATCTTGTAGTTTGTGCATCAATATCCATTTCAAACTATCTACTCTTTTGACACACTTTGCACTTTACTCAATTAACGCTGTCAGCCTGCAATCACTGCACATGGCTTCCCTCTCCTCGTTGTCACCTTTGATAAGGGAAATCATTTCCAGTGTTTCAGCGCTCTGTTTACCTCTAAAATGACACTATCACACTGGATTTAGTGGGATTACATAACCGCAGATGATTTCCACACTTAACAGCAAAAATCAAAATACCTGCTTTCAAATCAACACCCTGCTGCTGTACCTTGGTGTTGAAGACCTGACAGAGATAAGCTAGAGTCAAAGATGAACCTGACTCGTTGACTTGTATTCTCTAAATGAAGAGGAAATCAAAACGCAGCCTAGAATGTAGGCATCTGCCCGTGGTTAAATCACAGCAGCCCACTGCGGCGCTCTGGCTCCTGCTCTGGAGCACTGCCACCTGGTGGCACCGCGCTGCCATTGTCACCGGGCCGCCGCCTCCGTTAGGTGGGATTTTGCCTCCAATGCAGCCTCAGTTTCACCCCTCTGCCAGGGCATCCCTTACACACAGACATGCTGGGCCTCACTTATCAACCTCACAGTGCATGTTTAACCTCATGGCCATTTTGCAGTGAGTCAGCTTAGTCAGGCTTGTCTCTAGTGAAAGTCCTGGGCGCTGCATCCCTTCGTCAGCACGTCTTGATGTCATCCAAAGTCTTTTCCTCATACATTTCTGATGAGGTTGAAGTCTGTTGGCTCCTCTCTGTTCTAATCTACTTTTAATTAACAGTTTAGGCCTTTGCTGCTACAACCATGGAGGGTGACCTGCATGGCACAATCTAGGTTATTTCTATGGGTGGGTGTTCATGTCTGTGCAGAGAGCTGTTACATGTTGTCCAGGCAACGGTATGCTTGAGAGCAAGGACTGGGAAGCATATGGACAGCTCTTGGGAAGAGGCTTGCTGGATGCTCCAGGACAAGATGCCAGGCTTCCTAACTAGAATGGCAGAGTGCCTACAGAAAGAGGACAGGGATCCAGTGATGGAAAACTTGCTGCTTTTTGATGAACTAGCTCCAGATCCTGCCAGAAGGACAGTTATTTTCACTGCCCACAAAATCTGGGCAAAGCAGTTAGGAAATATAAGCTATCAGAATAAATCCTGTCAAATTGAACTTTTTTATGGCTTGGTAATAGATTTATCCTTCTTGATTATGATACAGCTGTGACGCATCAGGGCCAGATCCTGCAAGGGGCTGAGGATCTTTTGAACCCTACTGAGTGCCTTTGGCTATCCCCTTGTCACTAAGAGCAGACAGGGAGACAGACAGGCTCAGCATTTTAGCAAGGGCTGGGGAAAAGTCGTGGAGTCCTTTGGCACTACTGCAGCCCAGAAGGGCACAGAAGAGTCCTGCAGGGACTGTTCCACCCAGCCAAATCTGTACAGGGTCTGGCACTTTTGCTTGCTGTGTTTACAGAGGATATTGTTGGTATTTATTGATTGGTTATTTGTGTTGCAGCAGCATTTTGGCCATGAATCTTAGGCCATGTGCACCAGGGGCTGTACAAAAACAGAACAGAAAGCCCCTGATCCAAAGGAGCTCTCAGACACAAAGTGAGACAAGAGACAGCAAGCAGTGTCATGGGAAGGGAACAAGGGGCCAGTATTATTCAGTATGAAAAGGTATGACTACACAGTTAATTATTGTTGCTGAAACATCACAGAAATTGCCATCTCTCCTGCCTGTTTCCCCTTTCTGGATAGATGTTCTGCACAGCCAGAAATGTGTCTGTTACTTTCGATGTGCTAGGTTTGTTTTACATCTTCCTCAGCAAGTTCCTGACCTAAAACACATGGAAAAAGATGGAAGTGTTTTTGCTGGCTTCAGTGGACTTTGGGGGAGCCAAAAGCCTTCAACACGGAATACGCTAGTGGAAATGAGATATTATGTTTTCAGTCCAACTTTTGTCAGCCTAAAGCCCCTAATGTCTCAAAAGATTTATTCAGGGGCTTCCTTGTTTACCAGTACTACTGGTTTAGTAGTTCCTCACATTTTTTCCCCCTTCAATTAAATGCATTCCAAAACCAACTTCTGCCACCTGGGATTGGGATTGTTTTCTGCTTGAATCAGATACTTTGGTCTCAGAGTCATTTTCACAGATCTTGGTTAAAATGCCAATCATGCTCCCTTAGTACCGCCACCAATCTGACAGGTACATGAGGAGCTTTAAAGAATCTTTTTCTCCAGTAATTGTATAGTCTGAGCAAGTATGTCTGGTGTCTCCAATATAAGAAGGACATGGAGCTGTTGGAACAAGTCCAGAGGAGGGCCACAGGGATGATCAGGGGATTGGAGTACCTCCCCTATGAAGACAGGATGAGAAAGTTAAGGCTGTTCAGCCTGGAGAAGAGAAGGCTGCATGGAGACCTCAGTGCAGCCTTCCAGCATCTGAAGGGGGCCTACAGGGATGCTGGAGAGGGACTCTTCATGAGGGACTGTAGTGAGAGGACAAGGGGTAACGGGTTAAAACTTGAAGAGGGGAAGATTAGATTGGATATGAGGAAGAAATTCTTTACTGTAAGGGTGGTGAGGCACTGGAATGGGTTGCCCAGGGAAGTTGTGAATTCTCCATCCCTGGCAGTGTTCAAGGACAGGTTCGACAGATCTTTGGGTGACGTGGTCTAGGGTGAGATGTCCCTGCTAGTGGCAAGGGGATTTGAACAAGGTGATCTTAAGGTCCTTCCCAACCTAAACCATTCTATGATTCCATGATTCTATAATTCAATGACATGTGTTTACACAGCAGCAGGAGCTGAGGATGCAGGTGGTATCTGGATACCTTTACATGATTTCTGTTTACAGTCAGAGGGTAGAAATGGAAATGTATGTGGATGTTAATGTCTTTTCTCTTTTCCAGAATCTGTCGCCATGTCTTTTGCTGCAGAACAACACTGTGCTTTGAGATTAAAAACAGTCAGAGCTCTTTTGTACCGGTTCTTCCCCTTCTTTTCTCTTGCTGACCCACAAGCTTGAAGGAGCTGTGACTTCAATGGGAAGAGCTGATATCCCACTAGTAACAGCTTTTGTTGTTGTCCTCCATTGCTTACTCAGAAGAGTTAGAAAACCAGCTTTGATGGTAAGTAGCAATAACCCTGCTCACTACTGCCACTGCCCATGCAGCGAGGCTGCACAGAGCAGGCACTCAGCAGCAAAGCTTCATTGTGCCATCAAAAGGAAAATAAGAGAAAAATCAGCACAAAAGCCCACTCATTTAGAGCAAAGGCTCATCTTCAAGTGTCTTATACAAGTGGAATAACCTGTAAGAGAAAGGAATGAATCTAACAGGTACCTTCATGGAGCATCAGAGCAGCTGAGGGCAAGAAGATAAATGAGCTAAGTAAGAAAAGTGAAACTGAGAGCAGCATAAGCCTTTAGCAAGTGCTGCATCTCCTTGCAAGAAGAAAAGATCTCTCATCTGGTTACAACAAAGAGGCAGAAAGTCACTCTGCCAGCACTTTGGTACTGATAACCACAGCAGATGACTGCAATCACTGGACGTGTCTTGAGTAACAGGGCAAATCAACTGGGAGGTGTTATTTCCTGCTTTGCTGGCTGCAGCTAAAGGTCTGACTTACCTTGTTCACAGAGTCAATTTTAGAATGAGCATCTTCCCATGCACTCAGCATTCAGTTAAGTGTGCAAAGAAGAGGGGAAAACACTTGCGAAGCTGGAGGATAGTGGCACCTGGCAGAAGGGGCTGTTCAAGTAATTAATATGTATATCTGGAAAAAGAGAATGAGATGGGAGATGTAACTTCCTGCTCCATGAATGTGTTATGCCCATTCAGGAGTTATGCCCATTTCTTTTGAAGGCATTAGCCATGCAAATGGGAGGGCAGCAGGCACAAGTCTGTCCTAGCAGGATTGTCCTCTATTCCTCATGGTGTGGATCAGACCCTCAGCTGGGGAAGATACCTCTGTGAAATGAGATAACTTGATTTAGGCATCCAGGGGTACATCAGTGCTCCTCTGCTCCAGATGCTGAGTTTAAAGGAGCATTCAGCTCACTGTCAACACTGGTTACATGTCCTCAGACTGAAATGGCAACCTCGATGCACACCTGGAGGTGCCTAAATGTGGTGTCTCATTTTATGAGCTGGATATCAACTGCACAGCTGAGGCAAAGTCATCAGATTTACCCCAGTTGGCAGCAGCTATAAATCCCATCCTATTATTTTCCTGGCTTCAGGCATATCTGTGTCTTTATTTACATTAACTAGACTTAATGGACACAATTTGCTAGCAAATTCACCACTGACAGCAGGACAGAAGTGAAGGGGTTTTATGGATCTTTGCAAAATACATTGCTAACTGTCCATGAAATGCTAACTTCAGGAGCTGATGCCTGGAATATTTGATGCCTCTTTGACCTCCTTTCTGCTTTTGTTGTTGGCCAAAGCATTTGTGCATCTGGAATTTGGCTTTTTTGTGAAATGTTAACTAAAGGTAAAGTTGTCATCACATATATGAGCAAATCCAGAGCTTTGTTTGTTGCCTTTGAAAATTCACCTTCACTGAGTCTGTTTCTTTGGGTAAAATGCCACATTTTACATATCTGTATGGCTGCAACCGAACTTTTGCCAGTGTCAAGGAATGTAATGCCTGCTGCAAGTTGGGGCAAGGATTATCTTTTCTCTGCAGTGCACACACCACCTAAAATGAGCTCAGTTTGCCTGCAAAGACTTCCTGCAGGGCTGTGCAATAGCATGGCAGGTAATAGCTTAAACCTGCTGATCGCAGCATCTTTGCAAATCAAATTCCCAGGCAGTGCCACTTTTAGTCAGCACAGGAGATGCTGTCAGTGCTCTAGATGAGACTGCCGAGTTTTAGCCTTGCAAGATGGCAAGTACAGCCTTCCTCTTGTGTTCTGCTCTTCCTCTTGTGTCCTGCTCTTCCCAAACAGGCAGGCTGTGGGCTCACACACAACCTCCATGTGCTGTGGCATACTGAGGAACACTGCAGGCAGTGCTTTCAGGAAGAGGAGCTCTGGAGGGGAAGCCTATGCTAAAACCTGTTCTGCAACCTGCTTTTCGATACCTCAGAGCCTGAAGAACTAAAGGAAACATACAATTATGGTTCAGCATTTTCTCTCTTTCCACAACAAAAAACCCAGACTTTAAAAAATCATTTAGTGGGGTAATGGATTGATCTGGTTTCTAAAAGGGATTTTGTTGTCCTTTCCTTGCCTTTTCTGGAGCATGGTTCATATGACATGAACATTTATTCACTTGGGATTTTACACAAATTATTGTAGAGTTCCTCTAGATTATTTCTACCCTTGCTTGTGTCCTGGCTTATTCCCCTTCCTTGATTCATTATACAGTTCTGATGTACACATACAAAAGATGTAATAGTGGCTATTTCCTATTTCCACCTCTTCTTTTTAGCAGAGATTTTGCTCAGTGACTTTGGATTTATCTCAGCTATAACAGTTCATTTCAGTTCTTGCAGGAATTTGGGAGGAATTGTTCTGGGCTTTGTAAGTTAGTTGCTTAGCTACCTAGCTTTCTCTAGGAACATCTCATCTTTTCTTCCCTCTATATTTAGAGTGTCCAGTGAAGTCTGAACTTTCTTCTGTGCTTCCTTTCATCCAATACGTTATCAGGCTTTTGTAAGGTTTTTCTGGCTAGCTCTATGGGAGCCTGAGAAAGCACATTTTCTTAGTTAGTGCTGTATTGTTCCAGTTGATGCTCTTCAGTGGTTGTCCCTTTTGAATGGACTTCAGTGATTTCATGGTACCATTGTGTGGTTCAATTTCCTGAAGGAGCTGTGAAGATTTCTGGTTATCCCACACTTGGTAGGTCAGTTCAAATCTGGCCTGAGTATAAACAACTCCATTGACTTCACACGTAAACACTGAGTGAGTTTTAACACTTTCTGAAATAGCTGATCCTCTGTGTTCAGCACTACTTTGTTTTAGGAAAAAAATTCCATCATGCAAAGGGCACAAGCTTGTAAATACATCCAGCAAGTCACAGGGGTCTGGGTTCACTGTGTGAGCTCTCACTGAGTTAGGAAGGAGTCAACAGGGTAAGTAATCCCTTAGAATCTAAAGGGATATAAGATACCTGGGCTGCCTTCAGCCTCCACATCCCCCAGTGCCTTCAGCTTCCATATCCCCTAGTGCTGCTCAAAAAATGCGCTCTGCAGCTTCAGGGGGCTTCTCAGTGTGCAAGTGTGACCTTCCCCTGGGGTGGCTCCTTTCTGTAGGGCTCAACCCAGTGTAGATCTGGCTGCGTCCCTGCTGAGCGGGTGAGTGCGGCAGGGAATGAACTTCACAACTGAAGAAACAGCCCTGCCAAAAGCCTTTTTGTTGGAGTGAGGATGGCAAAGTAGAGGTAGGAGAGAGAAGGAGGAACAGCTGCTATAGCTGCTAGCCCTTTTTGTGAGGGCTCCAACACAGCAGCCCCTCACTGGAGAGGACAAGAGGTGAATTGACTTCATTAACTCAAAAGGACTGAGACTCTATAGGCTTCACCATCCATCCCAGACTGGGCTATAGGACAGAGATGCCCTGCCCATCCTGCTGGCCTTCCCAAGCCAAGTCTGCTGGACATGTGCTTCTAACTGCCCCCTCTGTCTTTCCCTTTCCACTACTGGTTGCTCCTGTTGATCATCAGTGATTTCAGTTCCACCACAGAGGGCCCACATCTCCTCTGCCATGCTTGCTTGGGCTGGCAGTGCTCCTTCCAGCCCTTCCCTCTGAAGATCTCCCTCTGGTTTCTCACAGCCCAGCTCTCTGAAAGGTCACCAGAGGAAAACTTTTTCTCATCACAAACACAGAAATCCACTTGAAACCCAGTTAATTAAAAAGACCTTTTCTTGCCTCATTCTTTCAGCCTGATGAAGTTTCAGAGCAAAACAGTGGCAGCAAATGTGGACACTGCAGATGCTCAAAAAGCAAGAGAAGGGGAGAGAATTGATGCAAACTGATGGGTGTAGCAACTGTCAGTGGAGAAAATGCCACAGCTGCAGCTTCACTCCCAGCAGTGCAGGGTTTAGCCTTCAGGTAGGTTTATTCCAGCCAGATCTGTGTCTTGTACTGCTGGATCCAAATCCGGGTGTGGGAGTGATGGCTACGTTGGGAAAACTGAAGTGGGTGGAAGAATGCTGTGATGTGCTTTGAGGCTGTGCCCAATGTTAGATTTTGCTCAGAAACTGTTTCTGGTATTAGCTCATGACTAGAAAGTTGCCATGAACAGTCCACTGCCAGCTACTGGGTGCTGTGGGGACAAGACAAACCTATTTTAGTGAAAGAAAAATAATACTCTACTCATATAATTCCTAGCTGATCCATAACAGAATAGAATCGGGTCCAGTTCTGAAGCTGCTGAGCTTCTTGTCTGGGACTCAGACTTTCATTAAACAAAGGCAAAAAAAGATAAAATGTCTGGCCTTTATAGCTGTGAATAAAACCTTCCAAGCATGAAAAGAATGTCAAGTCTTGCCTGTGCACAGAAACCTATTGCTTTAACTACTTTCAAAGGCAAAATGAAGGAAATTAGCTTGGTATAAATCTGCTTTATACCAGTATAGCTAATCCCATATGGCAGGGAAACGTATGGGCACAGCTCTCAGACCCTTTTATCCTAATAGAGGACTAAGCACACAAGGGGAGGCATTTCAGCCCAGGCTGGCAATCAGGGACAGCCTAGTTTAGCACAAGCACCAACCAAAACTCAGCTGTAATCTTGCTCTGAGCAAGGCTGCTGTGCTCATATCAGAGCAGATCAACTCCAGCAATGTCTGCCTGTATCACTGCACTGGTAGCGCTTTGCTTTTCCCTTTTAATAACAGATGTCTGATTTAATGTCTGTTTTCATGCAGACATACCTGGGGTGGCAGACAAGTCATCTTGCTAGCAGGGCCTTCTGTGTTTGGAAACTGCTCTAACCTTGCAGCAAAAAAAAAGGATCATTATGTCTGCAGAAACTGAGTTTCCCCTCAAAAGGATGGTTGGTAGAACAGCAAGTACATCTCTGCAAGAAAGTACATCTCTGCAAGAAAGCCCAAGTCTGAATCTTCACCTGTCCTGAAAGGTTTGCTCTGAGACAAGTGGGTGCTGTGCTCCTTTTTCTCCTGGGCACTGACTCTAATGAAGATACCATTCTCTTGATGAGCTGTTTCTCAGGAATGTAACTCTAAGAGGCTTGTTCCAGTGCTTTCTCCAGTGACCTCCAAAGGTGCTCTGTCTCCTTTTTAGACATCCCATAAATAAATGAGCTTCCAATGGTTTCTACAGCTTACGTGAGCTCCCTGGGGCCTGCAGAAGAAAGTCCTTCTGGTCTTTTCCTCCCTTGTTTTCCAGCTCAGCTCTGCAGCTCCCTGTGGCAGATGGCAGAGCCCAATTTGTCCCAGGTAATGCTCTGTGCCAGCACCTGGAGTTCTGCCTGGAGGCCCTGGGCCCTCAGGATTCTGCCTTTGAACTTGTGCTTCCTTTGCATACTCATCTTCTCAGATGGTCTCAAGCCACAAGCAGATAACTCCTGTTAGTACTCTAACAGCCAGCATCTGCACATGGGGTATGGTATAGGTTGTGCAATACTGTTTCTATACATAGTTCAACAAAAAGCTATAATTACACAACACCCAGGGGTAAACATGCAGCAAGAGTCCTGACTCTCTAACAAAGTGCCTAGTGCACAGATGCAGCCAGAGACAATCCTCATCCCCCCAGTTTAATGAATAAAAAGGCAGCTGGAAAAGCTAAATGACAAAGTAATACAAGTAAGATCATAGACTGGGTCAGTGGCAGAGCCAGGAGGGAACTCACATTGCCCATCACATAACCCACCACATCACCCAGGTCAGGTTGTGTTCTCCCCTTGCTGTGTCTTACAGGCTTAAGGCAACCATGCTGAGTCACAGGGTGACAACTCTGAAAGAGCTTTGCTGAGCCCTTCTGCTGCCAAGAGCCACACTGCCTTTGGGGAGTGGAGGGGACTTGTTTGCTCAGTGCTGAAAGGTGACTGTGGCTTTGTCCCTAATCTAAAGATAGTCATGAAAAGCCATTTTTTGAACATATATTTTTGATCCATATATACCCCTGAACTGCATCCGATGGGGTCCTCCACCCCAAGGAAGCCAGCAGAAGCAGTCAGTACGGGAGTGAAAGACAAGAAAGCAGGGAAAAAATGCTTTCCTCGGAGATTTGTTTTGACCATTTGCTACCTGAATGTACATTGTTGACACATTGCTCAGGAGATCCACCTCCCCAGTTCATACAGAGTTGCTCAGGCACATATCCCACATGCCATGCTTGGGGTCGATGGGTCTTTCCCATTTACTCACCTCATCCTGCCCTCTCCTCACCCTGCAAAACCTCACTCAGTCAGAACTGACACTCATCAGCTATCCTAGCCCTGTGACTGTGGCAAACTCGAAGGAAGAGCATGGCATTGGGTACACCAGCAGCGAGGGGCTCCTCTTGCCATGGCAAACCTCAGCAGGCTGAGCAGCCAACTTCCCACTTCCTCCTACTACTCGAGCCCAGGGCACTCTGCAGCATTGCTGAGGCCGTGGACAGGCCTTTCTTCCTCAGGGCTTTGCTGCATTTAAACCCGCAGCACTTGTGTCCTCTCGGCGTCAAGTGAGAAACACGGAAGTGACTGCCAGTAAAAACAGACCCAAAGGGACCCAGTTCTACAGGAAAGACCAAAAGGCTGCGATGGATATAGTGCAGTCCATGAGCTCTGCTGGGAAGGGGTAGCAGCACTCTGCCAGGAGGCTTGGCAGTCAGAGCAGACTGGGATATATGCAGTGCAGCATCAGATTGGTTAGAGGTAGGTGTAGGCTGTACAATATAGAGCAGAGCTCTGAGCACAGCACTAGGGCAGCCAGAGCATCAGCCTTGCCAGGGAAAGTGGAGGTGCTAAGAGGGCTGGAGATGTCCAAAGACAGCCTGACAGTACCTTGACTGCCATGCTGCTCTGCTCTGAGCTCCAGGAGGAATGAGGGGTTTAGTTATGAGCTGGTCTTTGTGCTTTGCTCCTAAAAGCATTTCTTTCCTTTCCTGTTTCATTTGGTTTATTTGTAGCTTTCCCTCTGCTTTCTCAGCCCTGCAGTGGTGGCTCTGCTTCCCTCTCACTTCCAGAACTGTACGCTAGGCAGGAGAGCCATCAAGTACACACAGATGGTATGTGAGACCAGAAAAAGCCTGGATTTGGGAAAGCTACCTTCCAGTTTGTTCTAAGCATAGAGTTCTTTCTGTGTGGGATCCCTGGAATGTCTCTCAAATTAATCCAGGTGTTATGCTGCAAATGGAAAATGCCATTGAACACAAAGAAGGAACCCTCACGGACACACATGATTGCCTTTGAATAAATAAGGACTCCAGATGGTGGGAATGTGATGTGTGTGTGCACTATTAGAAACCCTACAGGTAAGCTGCCCGGCACCAGGATTACTTTGCAAATCCTTTCTCAAAGCAGGAGCAGTGGGACACAGCCACATCAGACACAGATCATTTTTCTCTTCCCAAATGCCTTCAGACACTCCATCATAGCCTGTGGCACGTTCACAAGAGGATGTGCATCGGAGCGCACACTTGGTCCATATGCTCTGGAACAATCCCCAGTTCCTCCTCATTTACAGCCAAAAGTGGCATGAATTTGGGGAAAATCATCTGTCTTGTCAACATCAACAGGATGGATGTGTTCCCATATATTATAACCACTACTTTCTTCATTATGAGTCTTTCAAATGAGACAGTTACTCCCAAATGCACCATCTTCCTTTAATAACCTCAGATCCTCAGAGCTTCTGATCTCTGCACTCCGGCAGCTTTTTGTTTCAGCCTGTCCTTATGCACAGCATGAAATTTGTTTTCTATTTCTCTTGCTTGGTAAATCACTATTTATCACATGCTGCCACAGACGCTCTGCAGGGCTTCATTCTGTGGTTGTTCACTTTCAACTGAACACTGCCTGCATGAGAATTTTGCCTTTTGTTTTATATGGGAATGTAATGGGGAGAGACATATGCTGCCACCAGCTCATGCCACATCTTTTGAGGCTTTCATTTTGCTTCTGTGCACCTTATTGCAGAGCATCATTGAGTAAGAGCTTGGCAAGACTGCAGTGTGCTCAAGGGTATCTGATGCGCAGACACAGTTTCTCCCGCAGAAGGGATTCCACCTGAATCCAGCCCTGCCGCCCCATGATGGGGGAAGGAAACAGCAAAGGAAAAGAGTAATTTATTTCTATACAAGGGAAGGAGATCATTGAACAAGACATTTTTAAACCCAGCGACCTAGGAAGCAAACTGTCAGAGAGCAAGCTGCGAAGGGGAGGAGGAACAGCCAGACTCTGGGGACAGGAGGATGTAAGTGTGACATCCCAGCCTGGCTTTCCAGCAGAAGGCTAGAGGAGCACTGCAGCACATTTCTCAGGGAGGCTGTCACCTCCCCAGCACTGGAGGTTTTGAGCAACAGCCCTCTATTAGGAACAGTTGAAGGCACTGCCTGTATGCAGATGTGACTGCAGGGTTTGTATTATCCTTTCAAGCTCCAGATCACTCCCACAGAGGGCACTGGCAAAATGTTCACTCTCTAAGGGCAGGTGGCCAGGTTTTGGGATAGATACTTACTTAAAAAGTTATTGCCCCCCTCTGGTTTTTCAGCCCTGGCTCTTCTAACTGCTCTTACCTTGTGTCTTGTAATGCAAATACCACCTCCCTCTGCCAGCAGAGGAAAAAGCTGACTTGGCGCCCAGAGAAATGAATTGTTCCCTGCTCATTGCCCAAGCTGAGTACAACACTGAGGAAAACAAATAGCATATGTGCCTAAAGCTACTTTACCAGTTTCACATCCTGGGTTACCCCAGTTCAGTGGTCCCTAGGGCATTTTTCACCTCTGCACCTGAAAGGGGAAGGATCACGGTACCCAACACCCTTCAGGAAACAGGAAATCTTAAAGCCCAGCTCCACAAACAGTGCTACGTCTTCTTCAGCACCCTGTGGCCTTTGGGAAGCTCAGATCCAAACTCTGCCTGCTGGGCTCAGGTGTGGATAAAACTACCCTTACCTACGGTAGCTGTGCTGCAGGCAGGTAGTGGGGAATACAGCCTACATTTGGGGAAAGTTCTTGCTGGCCTTACATCATTTTGGTAAACCTCAAACCATTTATGTCTTTGCAATGCTGCACACCACTTAAGCAGGAAAATGCTTTCAAAACCACCTAGTGAAGAAAATTATAACCTTCCTGTACTCATCAGAGTATGGCCCATCTTGGAGCCAGCTGGCATCGGCTCTATGGGATGCAGGCAAAGTTTCTAGCAGTTTCTCACAGAAGCCACCCCTATAGCACCCCTGTTACCAAAACCTTGCCACACAAACCCAATACACAAGACAAATGCACGAAGGAGAGCTCTGTCCTGGCAGCTCATGCAAGGTGCACCCTGATGGGCATCAGTGTGAATCAGAACCTCATACATTGCAAAGCAAGGCAGTGCAGAGCTGCAAATAGCCCCTGTTGGGCAGGAGGTTCCGAAAGTGCCCTTCCAGGGTCAGCACCACCATGGCTTTATCCAGGTAGGAGTATCAGTGGTTTCCTATGCACAGTGCAGAATGGGGCTGATGAAGAAATGCAAGAGGGAGCACAGCACAGTGTCTGATAATGAACATCTGGCTCTCAAAACACAGGCTGCAAGAGGCTGATTTATAGGCACCAAGACAATGGATTATTGTGCTGCATCACAGGGACCATTTGAGTGGGTCTATTAATTCTTACGGATATATGAACTACCCATCTCTTACAAATGATCTCCTCCTTTCTTAGGTTTTTGCCTTCTCACTTCTTTTCTCTCCTGCTTCTCCTGGAGGGTATATTTCAGCTGAAATACAAATATATCTGACACCAGTGCACTAATGATATTTCCCTTGACCACGATCAGTAGCAGCATGTACAAATGTTATCTGAGGAAGGTCATTCTACTTGTAGCAAAACCAGGTCCTCTTTCTATGGCTTGTTCTGGCATGTGTGTGCAGGGCTGCATGCACTGGGGTAATAGGACCACTCCAATGGTAATTATGATTGAGTGAGGACTAAGGACTCAGGTGTTCAGCTGTGAGCTGCAGAGCTGCTCTTCACAGGTTCTTGACGGCTGGTGTCACCACACACCAGTGACACCAATGACTGAGAAAATCTGCTCTGCATTGTTATTGTGTAATGAGGAAAACAAAGGCACAGTCAAGTCCCGGCCTGAATTATGAGCTGTGATTCTGGGACACCCCAGTTCTTGGCTTCCCAGTGTTGATGCCAAGGGCCTCATTCTCATGTGTTTTAACATTGTATTTCCCACTAGTGTAAAGTGGAAGAGAATTGCTGTTTGAGAATAAAAGGATGCACTTGCTATCTCTGTTCTGTTTCCATTTCCTTTGGTCCGCATTGTGCTCTGGAGTACAGAACTAGAAGAGAGAAATTGCACTAATATTATTTGTGCAGCATTAACTCAGGCCCTGCCGTGCATATGCATCTGAAAGCAGATTATAATTGCCCACATTGTTTCCTTTGGTACCCTACCTCATTTAGCACCCAGAATGGATGACACTCAGTGAGCAGCTAGTCAGTAATCTCTTCTATCCTTATTGTTCAGTGGAAGGGGCCTGTGTCTTGTTTAATGCCATCTTTCAACTGTTCTCTGAATACTCTCTCTCCCCTGGGCATGGTCTCTGGAACTCTTTGGTATTTGGGTACTTCACAAATATTAGTGCTTTTAGTCACAGCCTGCAAGTTTATCAGTGAGACCAACACCCTTGTGCGTGTGAGGGAACGGAGACAGGGTTGGAAACTGTCTTTAAAACTGAATGTTCTGTTTATGGTACAAATGACTGATCAAAGCCTACAGCAGAATGACCTCAGTTTAGCACTGCCGTTGTTCAGGTCTTTCCCTACAAAACAGCCCTGTTGGACCCCTTCCTATTGCATGTGTATGAGCTGTGCTGGAGCTCTGAGCCTGGCATTCTGCAGTGTCAGGTGGATCAGGCTGGTTAAACATGGAGTAGAACCGACAGATCTGTCCTGGCAGCTCCAGAGAGACAAGGCAGAAGCATGGCTGTATCCAAATGGGCTATCAGCAGGAGCCTGGGCTCCTTTATAGCAGGACAGGCAAAGCCAGTATAGACTTGGCCTCAGGTTCTCCAGATTAAAGGCAGCACTGGTGTCTCTGGAGTCAAGAGGAACTGTCAGGCTTCACAAAGGGCCACTCCAAAACTGCAGGCCAGTTTTACAAATACGCTGAAGCAGTTTGGCTACAGCCATATGGGAAATCTGTGTCAGGCTGGAAATACAACAGACATGCATGTCCCAGCCCTGTGTTTTAATAACAAGGCTGTCCTTCCCAGATACCCAACTACTTAGTTATTTTTTCCTCTATCAGAAACATTAGTTATGCGTGTCTATTATTTTTCCCCACAGCAGCTTTACAAGGGTGGGTCCTGCTATAGGCAGTTCTTTACACAGAATACTGAGAGCATTTTAATAGAATCATAGAATCATACAATAGTTAGGGTTGGAAAGGACCTTAAGATCATTCAGTTCCAAACCCCCTGCCATGGGCAG